>WNWK01035089.1:0-20015 GCA_009830355.1 Cherax destructor | reverse complement strand
CCCTCCACTACAGTTGCCAGTGCCCCCATCCCAGACCTAGATAAGTGAACCCATCCCTAGCATACAAAGTTAGGCTTATTAAAACTCTGTGGTTATTAGGCTGGAAAACAGGTGGCTTAAACTTCAAATTTCTTATTCCTACTGGTAGGTGGAGAAAACTTACCATTATGAGTAGTATGTGGTGGTGGTAATTACAATGGTTCCCGACTAACAAAATTAATCCGTTCCAGGAGCTATTTCTCAACACAAACTTTCATAATTCGAAACCATATTTCCCATAAGAAATAATGTATAAATACAATTAATCGTTCCACCCAAAAATATTCACATACTAAATAATAAAAAACAGTTTAAAATAAATAACATTTACTTACCTTTATTGAAGGGGTTGCAGGCATCTGGAAGATAGGTTAATAAGCTATGAAGGTCCTGTTGGGCATTTTCTTCCAAAACAGGCTGTTTCATCACAATTAAACACTTGTTGTGGGAAATTCTTCGCCTCTAAAAGGGGAATCCCCACTCCCTGCCTTTCATGCACACTCCCTGCATGCCTCTACAGGCTCCCTGCATGACATGCTAGACTCCCCATGAATGCTAGACTCCCTGTATGAATGCTAGACTCCTGCATGAATGCTACACTCCCTGCATGAATGCTACACTCCCTGCATGAACATCGCTATGCACTCCCTGCATGAATGCTACACTCCTGCATGAATGCTACACTCCCTGCAAATGAATGCTACACTCCTGCATGAATGCTACACTCCCTGCATGAATGCTACACTCCCTGCAGGAATGCTACACTCCTGCATGCTGCACCCCTGCATGAATGCTACACTCCCTGCATGAATGCTACACTGGGTGAATGCTACATTCTTTGCATGAATGCTACACTCCTGCATGAATGCACAACCCTGCATGAATGCTACACTCTGTGAATGCTACACTCCCTGCGTGAATGCTACACTCCTGGTGAAGCTACACTCCTGCATGAATGCTACCACTGGGGTGACACAGGAAGGCTTCTTGGACCCATGGTGACTTATTTCACAGTGACAATCACTAAACCACCAATAAACACAACAAATTTTTGTGAATGTTTGAAGCAGGCGGTAGTTCTCTCAATGGTAAACAATGGCTTGACTGGCATCCTCGCAAGGCGCGGAGCATGGACAGGTCTGATATGTTTCACACAGTCCATTTTGGGCTACATGAAACAAAACATTATTTCGTTACAAGATTTTCGTTAATGGGCTTTGCGTTTAGTCAGGGGTCCACTGTAAAGTGGTCCCTCGGTTTTCAGTCATCTCCAAACTCGAACATTTATGTAAGTGTATTTTGTAATTGCTTTACAAGTGTATTTTCGGGGTCTGAAATAGACTAACCTACGTGACATTATTTCTTAAGGAAGTAAATTCGTTCGGTAATGGCACTTGAGCAGCATTCTGGAATGAATTTTCGGCGAAAACCGAGGGACCACTGTACTACCAAATTTTTGGTTAGCTAAGAATTTATCACCCAGCTATAAAGCATTATCAAAATCATCCAGATCCTTCTCCTCAAGATATGCCTTAAGGTCAGGAGGAACATTTCTCAAAAGATCCTCTAGCAAAATTAAGGTATGCACTCCCTCATAACTGTCTACCACCTCTTTCGAACACCACCACCTGTTTAAAAGTGACATCTTCTCCTTACCATATTCTACCAAAGACTGCCGTGCTTGAAATTTAAGCCCTCTAAACTTGTGCCAATACCTTTCTGACAACATCTGATAAGCCAGTAAAATTACCTCCTTCAGTTTCTTATAATCAGAAACGTCTCATCCATCTAGAGAACTAACTGCTTGTAAGCCTTTACCAACTAATTGGGTTCATGCTAATGTTGTCTATTCCTTTTCCGGCCAATCTTGGTCTGGATCTTTCTCTAGGAACTTGGGCACAAATTTTATGGCTTTGTCCAAATAAAAAACATTTACCCTCGTGTTTGTGGCTTGCTTCAACACTTCTAATGCTTTCTGTTCCTGGATCTTAGTACGTTCAATCCTTAACAGGTCTTTTTCTTCCTCAATTATGGCAAATTTCAACCTCATAAGTTCTACTTCCCTATCCAGGTTCCTAACAGTGGGATTTAATCCAAGGTTTTCTCCATCACCCCTAGCATCACCAGAAATTTCACCATTGTCAGTCATATTGGAAATCAGGAGCACAGAACAAGTGCTAGCTACCACAAAACTTATATAAAATAATAAATCACACAGTAAAGCACCTCCACTAAATGATTATTATATACACAAGGAGTAAGTATCATGCAACTCCCTAAAATTAAACAGGATTGCACACAAAAACCCTAGCAGAAAAATGGAGCTATTTCACCTGCCAAGGAAAAATATTTCCAAAAAATTAGTTATTAACCCTTTGACTGTCGGAGGCCCCTCTCTGAAACTGTCATTCTATGTCGGGAAATATTAAAAAAAAAAAAAATGTTCTTACCAAAATGTTAGGATTATTTTTCTGATTGTTTAAATCCAAAAATTTTTTTTTTTTGCGATCAGTACTTACTGAGATACAGAGGTGTAAAGTTGGCAAAAAATGAGCCGCATATGGCAACAGCGGCGAATGCCGCTCACCCGGTAAACTTTGGTTTACTTCCTTTCGTAGGTTATTTTTTTCACTACAGTGGACCCTTGAAAATCATGATTAATCTGTTCCTGAGAGGCCGCTTATTTTCAAAATGGATGATTTTCAAAACCATTTTCCCCATAAGAAATAATGTAATTCAAATTAATCCGTTCCAGACATCCAAAAGTATTTAAAAAATTTTTTTTTACATAAAATGTACATTTATCTACACAGAAAACAATGAGACATGAAGTATAAAACAGTAATAACTTGACACTTACCTTTATTGAAGAGTTGTGGATGTGTGGAAGACAGGAGGAGGGTAGAGGATTTAAGAGTTACTACAGTGGACCCCCGAGTTTCGTAAGGTTCTTACTTCGTAAACATCGTGTTTCGTAAGCTTTTTACGATTTCGAGAAATGTAAAACCGCTCGTGTTTCGTAACGTATTAGACCTGTCCGCCTGCTCCGCACCTGTGCGGGATGCAGGACGCCGCCAGTGAAGCGTTGTTTACCACTGAGAGAACATTACCTAGCACGCTCTTTCAAACATTCACCTACATTTGGTGTCTTTTTGGTGCTCTAGTGATTGTCACTGTGAAATAAGTCACCATGGGTCCAAAAGAAGCTTCCTAGTGGCACCCCTGTGGTAGCATTCATGCAGTGAGTGTAGCAGGCAAGCAGGGAGTTTAGCATTGATGCAGGGAGTTTAGCAGGCATGCAGGGAGTTTAGCATTGATGCAGGGAGTTTAGCATTGATGCAGGGAGTTTAGCATTGATGCAGGGAGTTTAGCATTGATGCAGGGAGTTTAGCATTGATGCAGGGAGTTTAGCATTGATGCAGGGAGTTTAGCATTGATGCAGGAGTTTAGCATTGATGCAGGGAGTTTAGCATTGATGCAGGGAGTTTAGCATTGATGCAGGGATGTAACATTGATGCAGGAGTGTAACATTGATGCAGGGAGTGTAGCATTGATGCAGGGAGTGTAGCATTGATGCAGGGAGTGTAGCATTCATGCAGGAGTGTAGCATTGATGCAGGGAGTGTAGCTTGATGCAGGGAGTGTAGCATTGATGCAGGAGTGTAGCATTGATGCAGGGAGTGTATCATTGATGCAGGGAGTGTAGCAGGCATGCAGGGAGTGTAGCAGGCATGCAGGGAGTGTAGCAGGCATGCAGGGAGTGTAGCAGGCATGCAGGGAGTGTAGCAGGCATGCAGGGAGTGAGCAGGCATGCAGGTAGTGTAGCAGGCATGCAGGGAGTGTAGCAGGCATGCAGGGAGTGTAGCAGGCATGCAGGGTGTAGCAGGCATGCAGGGAGTGTAGCAGGCATGCAGTGAGTGTAGCAGGCATGCAGGGAGTGTAGCAGGCATGCAGGGAGTGTAGCAGGCATGCAGGGAGTGTAGCAGGCATGCAGGAGTGTAGCAGGTATGCAGGGAGTGTAGCAGTCATGCAGGGAGTGTAGAGGCATGCAGGAGTGTAGCAGGCATGCAGTGAGTGTAGCAGGCATGCAGGGGTGTAGCAGTCATGCAGGGAATGTAGCAGTCATGCAGGGAGTGTAGCAGGCATGCAGGGAGTGTAGCAGGCATGCAGGGAGTGTAGCAGGCATGCAGGGAGTGTAGCAGTCATGCAGGGAGTGTAGCAGGCATGCAAGGAGTGTAGCAGGCATGCAGGGGTGTAGCGGCATGCAGGGAGTGCTAGCAGGCATGCAGGAGTGTAGCAGTCATGCAGGGAGTGTAGCAGGCATGCAGGGAGTGTAGCAGGCATGCAGTGAGTGTAGCAGGCATGCAGGGTGTAGCAGGCATGCAGGGTGGGGATTCCCCTTCGTAGAGGCTGAAGAATTCCTCCCCCAACAAGTGTTTAATTGTGATGAAACAGGCCTGTTTTGGAAGAAAATGCCCAAGAGGACCTTCATTACTCATTACCCTATCTTCCAGATGCCTGCAACTCTTCAATAAAAGTAAGTACTAAATGTATATATATATTATTTTTAATTATTTTGTATGTGAATTTTTTTTGTGGAACGGATTAATTTTATTTACATTATTTCTTATGGGAAATATTGGTTCGAATTGTAAACTTCATGTTAAGTAATAGCTCCTGGAACGGATTAATTACGATCTCGGGGTCCACTGTATTTTGGAATAGGAATTCCCTTCCATAGACTTCAAGTACCAAGTCCTTTTCAGGGTTACTTCCCTTCTTTGTCTTTTACTGCCACTACATTCAATACTTTAAAATATTTGTTAGTCTTAATGTACGAAAAAGAGGGGTGTAGTATTTATTTGTAGGAATTCAGTGTAGGAAGCCTGTAGACGTGAGGTACACGTATGTAGCCCCACCCAGGGCTTCACTACACAGCCATATTATTACACTACACAGCCATATTATTACACTACACAGCCATATTATTACACTACACATCCTTTTATTACACTATACAGCCATATTATTACCATATTCACTGAGTTTAATCATTTCTAACAACTACCTTTAGATGCCATCATAAACAAAGGGAGAAGTAATGAATAATTCATGCCGAGAATTGTAAACAAACACGTATGATGGGCGGTTATTGCACCAGACGCCAGAATTACAGTTTTCTCTAATGCTGCATCAGAGAAAACGTAATGTTTACTCTCCACCCAACTCACCACTCGATAGCATATAAACATTGTATCAATGTTTATATGCTATATGATATGTAACATGTTTCTTATATAATTTTGAAGAAAATATCATAGATGGAGTAATGAAAATGTCTGTATTAACCTAAAATAAAACATTTAACCTAAAATAAGACATTTGTTTGAGCTTGACTGTGATGTGGGGAAGTATCCTGCCTGGTGTGGGGAAGTACCCTGCCTGGTGTGGGGAAGTACCCTGCCTGGTGTGGGGAAGTACATTGCCTGGTGTGGGGAAGTACCCTGCCTGGTGTGGGGAAGTACTTTGCCTGGTGTGGGGAAGTACCCTGCCTGGTGTGGGGAAGTACCCTGCTTGGTGTGGGGAAGTACATTGCCTGGTGTGAGGAAGTACCCTGCCTGGTGTGGGGAAGTACATTGCCTGGTGTGGGGAAGTACCCTGTCTGGTGTGGGGAAGTACCCTGCCTGGTGTGGGGAAGTACCCTGGCTGATTTGTGTGGGGAAGTACATTGCCTGGTGTGGGAAAGTACCATTCCTGGTGTGAGGAAGTACCCTGTCTGGTGTGTTCTTTCTTAAAGTCTATCGTGTTTCTCACATTCTTTAGCAAAGAGCTGGCACTAGGAGCTTTCTTTGGGCCCATGGTGGCTTATTTAGTAGTTGCAAGCACTAAAACGAATGGAATAATGACAAAATGTATGGTATGAATGCATGGGTGGCGGTCACTCGCTGGTAAACAATGGCGCACTGACGCTCAATGTGGTGTTTATGTGCTCAGGGGGCAGGGAGGCCACGCGGACACGTTTCAGACCACCGGCAATTTTCAAGGAAATGGACAATTTTCAAGTCGATTTTTTGCCTAAAAAAGTGGACGATTTTCAAATTCGCCGATCTCCAAGGGAGACGATTTTCAAGGGTCCACTGTATTTTATTTTTTTACGTAACTTATGTGGCCTGTGAGACCAAAGTAAGGTGCAATGTATATACAGTGGTACGACAGTTTATGATATTTTTTCTTTCCAGAATGCTGTTCAAGTGCCATTACCAAACGAATTTATCCCATAAGGAATAATGTAAAATAGACTAGTCCTTTTAGACCCCCAAAAATACACTTACAAAAGCATTTAAAAAAATAAACTTACATAAAAGGGCGAGTTTGGGGACCATCGTAATCCGGGGTACCACTGTATATACACTCGTTGTATGCAACACAATAATCGCACAAACATTAGTATCATTATATTGTTTACAAAACTTGTTTACACCAACCAACAATTAAAAAAATAACTTATTACTATTGTTCTATAATATATATACACATATATAATGACTGGACACATTCCATCAACTGCAATTAGAACTTCAAAGCTCCAAGCTTGTGTGTGTGTGTACTCACCTATTTGTACTCAACTATTTGTGGTTGCAGGGGTCGAGTCATAGCTCCTGGCCCTGCCTCTTCACTGATTGCTACTAGGTCCTCTCTCTACCTGCTCCATGAGCATTATCAAACCTCGTCTTAAAACTATGTATGGTTCCTGCCTCCACTACGTCACTTTCTAGACTATTCCACTTCCTGACAACTCTATGACTGAAGAAATACTTCCTAACATCTCTTTGACTCATAGGAGTCTTCAACTTCCAATTATGGACCCTTGTTTCTGTGTCCCCTCTCTGGAACATCTTGTCTCTGTCCACCTTATCTATTCCTCGCAGTATTTTATATGTCGTTATCATGTTTCCCCTAACCCTCCTGTCCTCTAGTGTCGTCAGGCCGATTTCCCTTATCCTTTCTTCATAGGACAATCCCCTTAGCTCTGGGACTAGTCTTGTTGCAAACCTTTGCACTTTCTCTAGTTTCTTGACGTGCTTGACCAGGTGTGAGTTCCAAACTGGTGCTGCATACTCCAGTATGAGCCTGACGTATATGGTGTACAGAGTCTTGAACGCTTCCTTAGTGAGGTATTGGAACGCTATTCTTAGGTTTGCCAGCCACCCGTATGCTGCAGCAGTTATCTGATTAATGTGTGCCTCAGGAGATGTGCTCGGTATTATACTCACCCCAAGATCTTTTTCCTTGAGTGAGGTTTGCAGTCTTTGGCCACCTAGACTATACTCTGTATGTGGTCTTCTTTGCCCTTCCCCGATCTTCATGACTTTACATTTGGCAGGGTTAAATTCAAGGAGCCAGTTACTGGACCAGGCTTGTAGACTGTCCAGGTCTCTTTGTAGTCCTGCCTGATCCTCGACTGATTTAATTCTTCTCATTAACTTCACATCATCTGCAAACAGGGACACTTCTGAGTCTATCCCTTCCGTTATGTCATTCACATATACCAAAAACAGTACCGGTCCCAGGACTGACCCTTGTGGAACCCCACTTGTCACAGGTGCCAACTCTGACACCTCGTCACATACCATGACTCGTTGTTGCCTCCCTGTCAGATATTCTCTGATCCATTGCAGTGCCTTTCCTGTTACGTGTGCCTGATCTTCTAGTTTTTGCATTAACCGCTTGTGAGGAACTGTGTCGAACGCCTTCTTGCAGTCCAAGAAAATGCAGTCTATCCACCCCTTTCTCTAGTGTCTTACTTCTGTTACCTTGTCATAAAACTCCAGTAGGTTTGTGACACAGGATTTTCCTTCCCTGAAACCATGCTGGTTGTCGTTTATAAGCTTGTGTCTTTCTAGGTGCTCCACCACTCTCCTCCTGATGATCTTCTCCATGACTTTGCATACTATACACGTCAGTGACACAGGTCTGTAATTTAATGGCTCATGTCTGTCTCTTTTCTTAAAAATCGGGACTACATTTGCCATCTTCCACACCTCAGGTACTAGTTGCCAAGTTTCAATGGATGTGTTGAAGATTTTTGTTAGTGGCTCACTCAACATCTCTGCTCCCTCTCTAAGGACCAACGGAGAATTGTTGTCAGGTCCCACCGCTTTTGAGGTATCGAGTTCACATAGCAGCTTCTTCACTTCCTCCTCGGTTGTGTGTATTTCATACAGCACTTGTTGGTATACCTCTCTATTCTGAATTCCTGGAGTCCTTCCTGTCTCCTCTGTAAAGACTTCTTTAAATCTCATGTTGAGCTCCTCACATACCTCTTGGTCGTTTCTTGTGAACTCCCCACCTTCCTTCCTCAGCCTGATTACCTGGTCCTTGACTGTTGTTTTCCTACTGATGTGGCTATACAACAGCTTCGTGTCAGACTTGACTTTTGATGCTATATCATTTTCGTATTGTCGCTGAGCCTCCCTTCTTACCTGTGCATATTTGTTTCTTGCTCTTCGGCTAACCTCTTTATTTTCCTGGGTCCTTTGTCTTCTGTACTTTTTCCATTCTCTAGTGCACTTAGTTTTTGCCTCCCTACACCTTTGGGTGAACCAAGGACTTGTTCTGGTCTTCTCATTACTTCTGTTTCCCTTGGGGACAAACCTCTCCTCTGCCTCTTTGCATTTGGTTGTCACATATTCCATCATTTCTTTTACTGGTTTTCCTGCCAATTCTCTCTCCCAATGAAATTCTTGTAGGAAGTTCCTCATGCTTGTGTAGTCCCCCTTTTGTAGTTTAGTTTCTCCCTTCCTATTCCTGCTCCCCTCTCCACTTGTAGCTCAACTATATAATCAAAACACAGACCGAAATGATCACTAGCTCCAAGGGGCCTTTCATACGTGATATCCTCGATGTCTGAACTACTCAAGGTGAATACTAGGTCCAGTATTGCTGGATCATCCTCACCTCTCTCTCTGGTAGTGTCTCTAACATGTTGATGCATGAGGTTTTCCAGTACCACATCCATCATCTTGGCTCTCCATGATTCAGGACCCCCATGGGGCTCCAGGTTTTCCCAATCAATCTCTTTGTGATTGAAATCACCCATAACTAGCAACTTTGCTCTCCCTGTGTGGGCTCTTCTGGCCACCTCGGCTAGTGTGTGTACCATTGCTCTGTTGCTCTCATCGTATTCTTCTCTTAGCCTCCTGCAGTTCTGTGGCGGGTTGTACATTACAGCAATTACCACCTTATGGCCCTCAGACTGGATTGTTCCTACTATGTAGTCCCTTTTGCCCATTCCATCCATTCCTTCCACTTCCTCAAATCCCCACTGGTTCTTAATGAGCAGTGCAACTCCTCCTCTCCCTCTGCTTCCTCTATGTTTCCTGAGGATTTGATATCCGGGTGGAAAGATTGCATCTGTTATCATCCTGGTGAGTTTCGTTTCTGTGAGTGCTATTATGTCTGGGGATGTCTCCTTTATTCTTTCATGCCACTCCTCACATTTATTTGTTATACCATCTGCATTTGTATACCAAACCTTCACCTTCTTTTCTAAAACCGTAGTCAGGGGGTATGTTGTGTGTGTGTGTCTGTGTGTGTGGACATCTAAATTTGCTGAGTCAGGGTAAGGCAGCTGTCAAAATGACATATTATACCATTACTCACCACCCTCACTGCAGTCAACCTGTCAACACAAAAGGGGACCCATGTCTTCTTTCCCACAACCTCCTTCCTTTCCTTAATACCTACCTTCCTAGCTTCCTTCCTTTCTTTCTTCCTTCCTTTGTTACATATTTTCTTCCTTCCTCTCATCTCTTCCTTCCTGGCTTCCTTTCTTCCTTCCTTTTTTACTTCTTTTGTTCCTTCCTTCCTCTCATCTCTTCCTTCCTTCCTTACTTCTTCTTTCCTTCCTTCCTCTCATCTCTTCCTTCCTTCTGGTATCCTGGGCATTGCTTTTGGTCACAAACTCCTCAAAACCATGAAATTGATCTTCAGAGACACTTCCATCTGTGTTAGAGCTATCATTGAGGAAGAGATGAGTCCCAGATGCACCAAGGAGTCGGATAATTCTTACTGCTAGGCATGCTGAACAAGGACTACTGAAATGGCGTTCCCACAATGCACCACTGGCTGCCCAATTTTTTATACTGCGCATACTGACCACACAGACCCATTCTCTCACATGTGGGTTTACCAGCTTTCTCCTGCTTGATTTGAGGCCGCTATGCGTATTAATATGTCGGAAACATTGGCTCGTAAGACGTACATATATGACAGAAACAGTCAAAGGCTTAATAACACCCTAAAAAAAAATCAACATTATTGCTCCTGCAAAGGTAAATTATTCACCGAAAATGTGTATTATTAACACCCTTAAAAATCAGCAATATTGAACACAAAACAAGTAAAGCCTGGGGTTATTGCACCTGCAAAGGCAAATTGTTCCCCCCCAGAATACAAGTATTATTAACAATAAAAATCAGCAATATTGCACCTGCAAGGGTAAATTAGTTCCCAGAAAAATTATGGTTACTAATAACACTAAAAAAAATCAGAACTATTTCACACAAAAACTAGTAGTAACCTGAGTGTACTACACCTGCAAAAGTAAGGCAACATTTTCGAGTAGGTATTTTCTTGTGAATCCTTCCTCTAACCAGCCCAATAAAATATGATTATTGACTTTTCAGGTTGCAAACTTGAATTATCACATAAAATTTGATAATTCTCCCATATACAGGTCCCCCATGTAATGCAGAAATTGGGATTAGTTGTGCATGGCAACTGATGGTGGATAAGGTCCCTGATGAAGATGATGTACACAGGAAAATTGTACGAGATTGGGGAAGGTTTGAATCTACTGAAAGAAGGGTTGTAGTGGTGGCTCAGCCATGGTGGGCCTTTGCGAAGGAGTTTTGGGATGCTGAAAATGGGGGACAGGTAAATCTCCATGAGATAAATGTAGTTGAGCACAGTCAGCCAGTGTGGGGCAACATAACGTTGTGGGAAGAGACACACAGTGAGGAAGATGTGAAGTTTTTATATCTTTTCATGGTACTTAGCTAACTAATGTTCGAGGGTTCCCTCTTATGAATACTTTCAGTGATGTACTAGATACATCACTGTATCTAGTACATCACTGAAAGTACATCACTGTACTAGATACATCACTGTACTAGATACATCACTGTACTAGATACATCACTGTACTAGATACATCACTGTACTAGATACATCACTGTACTAGATACATCACTGTACTAGATACATCACTGTACTAGATACATCACTGTACTAGATACATCACTGTACTAGATACATCACTGTACTAGATACATCACTGTACTAGATACATCACTCTACAGTCATACCTCGGTTAACGATATTAATCCGTCAGAGAGGGCATATCTTTAACTGAATCAATCGTTGACCGAATCAATTTTCCCCATAAGAAATACAGTGGACCCTCGGTTAACGAAGAAACTTCATCCCAGAAGCCTGCTCAAGTGCCATTACCGAACGAATTTACTTCCTTAAGAAATAATGTTACGTAGGTTAGTCTATTTCAGACCCCCAAAAATACACTTCCACATGCACTTACAATATTATACTTACATAATTGTACGATTTCCGGGGTATTCGTTAACCGAGGATCCACTGTAATGGAAATAAAATTAATCCGTCCAAGACTTCCAAAAGTAGTAAAATAAAATATTTTTTACAACTTTTTGACATTAAATAATACACAAATTAATGAACATTAAATAAATACACATGTAAATACAGTACAATAACATGTCACTTACATTTATTGAAGAGTTGTTGATGTGTGGAGGACGGGAGGAGTGGAGAAGGTGGAGTAGTATGCTAGTGTTTGAAGGGAATCCCTTCCATTAACACTGCAGGTACCAAGTTCTTTTCTGGGGTTACTTCCTTTTCTTTAAATGCCACTAGGACCAGCTTGAGAGTCACTGGACCTCTCTCTAACAATAAATCTGTCCAGGGAGCTCTGTGTCTGGCGATTCTTTAACACATCCCTGAAATGACACACCACTGTGTCATTGTACAGGTTGCCAGCACGGCCTGCAACAGCATGGTTAAGGTGATATTCATCCATAAAGCCTTGCACATCAGTCCATTTGGCACAGATCTCCCTAATCCTTGAAGAAGGCACCTTCTTCCATCTCTGTTCCACCTCCTCCTCCTCTGAACCATTGTCCTGACCTGTGGTCTCTTGTTGCAGTTGCTGTTGAAGCTCTTGCAGATCTTCAGTGGTTAGCTCTTCCTTGTGCTCCTCCACCAACTGTTCCACATCCTCACCACTCACCTCTAACCCCATAGACTTGCCCAGTTCCACAATTTCTTCCACAAGAGGCTCAGGCTCAGGGTTCTGAGGCTCAGCCCCCAAAACCTTCAAAATCCCTCTCTAGGACACAGTCTGGCCACAATTTTCTCCAGGCAGAGTTAAAAGTCCTCGTAGTCACTCCCTCCCAAGCCTTACCTATAAGGTTTACACAATGCAGGATATGGAAATGGTTTTTCCAAAAGTCTCTTAGGGTTATATTCATGTCTGTGGTCACATCAAAGCACTTTTGAAACATTGCTTTGGTGTAGAGTTTTTTAAAGTTTGAAATGACCTGCTGGTCCATGGGCTGGAGGAGAGGAGTGGTATTAGGGGGCAAGAACTTCACTTTGATGAATTTAAACTCCTCCACAATTTTCTCTACCAAGTTTGGAGGATGACAAGGAGCATTGTCCATTATCAGGAGGCACTTAAGTGGCAAATTATTTTCCTGGAGATATTTCTTCACACTGGGGCCAAACACACCATTGAACCACTCTAAGAAAATGTCCTTTGTGACCCATGCCTTTTTGTTAGACTTCCACATCACACACAAGTTAGACTTGGTTCTCATTATCTATCCTATCATTTTCCTAGCCGATGAGGTAGATACATTGTTGTGGTCTTTAAAGGCGAGATCCTCTGACATTATCACTCCCAAGTCCTTCACATTTGTTTTTCGCTCTATTGTATGGTTAGAATTTTTCGTATACCTTGATACATTCCTCACATTTTCCATATCTGAGTACAGTAGGGCCCCACTTATATGGCAGGTTAGGTTCCTGCTAGTGCCTTAAAGCAGACATCGCCGAAAAGCAGAACACCATTTTTTCCACTTCTAAATGCATATAAATGCCAGACAACAAGTTTACACTAACTTATATTAAGTTAGCAATAGCACTAGGCACTAAAAACAACAATAAAACGTAAGATACACACAGAGTACACTTATTACTTACCTTAAAGTATTAACATTGATGTGTGAGAGGTGAGTGGCAGGGTATTGTCGAAAACAAGTAAAACATTAAAAGGAATTTTCTTTTCCTTGCAGTAAGCCTCAACTGTAGGCTTAAAATAGTCTGTGAACCAATTTATGAAAAGATCAGTAGTCATCCAAGCTTTCGAATTGGATTTATAATAAACAGGGAGGCTACCTTTTGCATAGTTCTTTAGGGCCCCAGGATTCTCTGAGTGATAAATTATCATAGGTTTTAACTTGCAATCCCCAGCAGCATTAGCTCCTAGCAAGAGTGTTAGCTGACACTCTTGGGTTATCTAGGGTTCTCTACACATATGCTGCTATATGTAACTGTATTTGATGGCTATCTCAGCGATAGCCAGCTTAGACGCCATACTCAATGAGAGGCAACTAGTTAACGAAAGAGTAAACGAGAGAGAGAACGAGATACAGAGTTCAGACAAGGTAAAAACACAAACTGAACAGGTAGTGGGTGATCACTCGGTCAGGCAAAATGAATACGTTTAATACGTGTCCACTTTTAGTACATTCACATACGTTTGTAAGAGTTTGTGAAACTTGTACCTCAAAATAATTTTTTTTATTATAATAATAATTAACTCACAATACACTCTTACACTGTGTACAAGTTAGTACAGAATAAACAAACAGCAACACTCCCATTCTCATGCAACACACTATTTTTAGAGTTAATGATAGTATTATTATTATTATCATAATAAAAAGAAGCGCTAAACCCACAAAAATTGTGAATAGCTATATATAAAGTGAAGGCATATGAAAGGAATAGTTTTCTACAGTTATCCCTCAGTGTTTGACCAGAGAAAACATAATTCTTCCGACACTCCTACAAAGTCGCTTGGTAAATAAATCTCATATTTGTCAATTTTTATTCTGTGGGTGTATGTACAGTAGACCCTCATTTAGCACGGTAGCTATGTTCCTGAAAACATCATGTTAGGTAAAATCGTATTAAATAATTAAAAGAACTTATGGGAAAAACAGGCTTACGTTCCTGAGAGTCCCCAAAAAGCCAAACAAGTTTTTTTTAGACCAACAGATCTTGCAAAAATTGAAGGTGAATATGTAATTGTAGTCCACTGTCGTGATATATTACTGCTTAAGACTACAAATGCAATAGAAATAATAGTATTTCTTACCCTAAATTGTGGGTAATGGATGTTTGTGGAAGATTGCAAAGAGAGTGGATATGCATGGTGTGGCCCTACTGGGCTGAGGTGGATGGTTGTTGGTTGTCTGCAGAAGTGGATAATAGAGGTTCTGGTACTAATGTCGATGGTAGTATTGGAGTGTGCATAAATGCTGTAATAGATCGCTGGGCTCTTTTACCCTGCAGTATATTATACAGCTGATGGTAAGACATCATCAGCTGGTCTAGACCCAGTTTCAAAGCACTGCTTCTAGATTTGTTATTGCATAATTATACTATTACTATCAATAAATAATATCTACCTATCATATTTATTCCAGGATAATATTAGGTATAACATAAATAATGTAGAAGCATGATAAAGATGCATAAATTAATAAAAACTGACATATAGGTACTGAAGGGTGGGCGGGGCTGAGAGGGAGAAGGTGGAGCAGTGTCTCAGTTGCCCATGGACCATCATGATGTGAGGATATGTTAGCTCATAAGAACATAAAGGAGGAACACTGCAGCAGGACTGTTGGCCCATACTAGGCAGGTCCTTCACAATCCATCCCACTAACAGAATAATTGCCCAACCTAATTTTCTATTCTACCCAAGAAATAAGCTTTGATGATTCAATTAACTCATATGCGAGTCCCACTCAAATCCAACCCCTCTCACTCATGTATTTATCCAACCTAAATTTGAAACTATCCAAGGTCCTAGCTTCAATAACCCTATTAAGAACATAAGAAAGGAGGAACACTGCAGCAGGCCTGTTGGCCCATACTAGGCAAGTCCTTCACATTCCATCCCACTAACAGAATATTTGTTCAATCCAATCTTCAATGATACCAAAGAAATAAGCGTTGATAATTCTATTTACTCATGTGCAATTCCCACTCAAATCCAACCCCTCTCACTCATGAATTTATCCAACCTAAATTTGAAACTACCCAAGGTCCTTGCTTCAATTCCCTACTAGGCAGACTGTTCCACTCATCAACAACCCTATTTCCAAACCAATATTTTCCTATATCTATTCTAAATCTAAACTTATCTAATTTGAATCCATTATTGCGGGTTCTCTCTTGGAGAGATATTCTCAAGACCTTATTTATATCCCCTTTGTTAATACCCATTTTCCACTTATATACCTCGATCAAGTCTCCCCTCATTCATCGTCTTACAAGTGAATGTAATTTTAGGGTCTTCAATCTTTCTTCATACGGAAGATTTCTAATGCTATGTATTAATTTAGTCATTCTACGCTGAATGTTTTCTAACGAATTAATATCCATTCTATAATATGGAGACCAGAACTGAGCTGCGTAATCTAGGTGAGGCCTTACTAATGATGTATAAAGCTGTAATATAACCTCTGGAATTCTCTTGCTTACACTTCTTGATATAAATCCCAGTAATCTGTTTGCCTTATTATGTACGCTTAGGCATTGCTGTCTTGGTTTAAGGTTGCTGCTTACCATAACCCCCAAGTCCTTTTTGCAATCTGTATGGCTAAGTTCTACATTATTTAACTTGTAAGTGCTTGGGTTATGGACACTCCCGAGCTTCAGAACCTTGCATTTATCTACAGTGAACTGCATCTGCCACTTTTCTGATCAGGAATTGACTTTGTCTAAATCCTCCTGAAGTTCCCTGACATCTACGTTTGAATCAATTATCCTACCTATCTTCGTGTCATCGGCGAATTTGCTCATATCACAAGTAATTCCCTCATCAAGCTCATTGATATATATTATAAACAACAACGGGCCTAAGACTGATCCCTGTGGAACACCACTTGTTTCAGATCCCCACTCGGATTTAACCCCATTTATGCACACTCTCTGCTTCCTATTGGTGAGCCATGACTCGATCCATGACAGCACTTTTCCCCCAATGCCATGAGCTGCCACTTTCTTTAACAGTCTCTGGTAAGATTGCCCCAAACACTTACACTTGCAAATAAAATAGATACAATACAAATAGACAGATCACCACTTCAGGGAAGCTATTAGTAGAATATACAGTAAAGCAACCAACAAAATCAGTCATGAAACCCTGTGTAGTATGCAACCAAACAAACAAACGTTCATTCTGAGGAGGATAACAGTGAACTCCAGGAGGATTTGGATAAATTAATGTCTTGGTCTGAAAAGTGGCAGATGAAGTTCAATGTGGACAAGTGTAAGGTGCTAGTCGTTGGTAATGAAAATATCCCTCGAATTTATAAACTAGGTGAAGTTGAGCTTGATCATACAGAATGTGAAAAAGACTTGGGAGTCATGGTAAGCAGAAATCTAAAGCCAAGACAACAGTGCCTAAGTGTGCGCAATAAGGCTAACAGATTACTAGGATTTATTTCAAGAAGTATAAGCAACAGAAGTCCAAAAGTTATTTTACAGCTCTATACATCACTAGTGAGACCTCATTTGGATTATGCAGCTCAGTTTTGGTCTCCTTACTACAGGATGGATATAGATTCATTGGAGAACATACAAAGAAGAATGACTAAAATGATTTACAGTATAAGAAATCTCCCGTATGAAGATAGACTTATAGCGTTGAATCTCCACTCTCTGGAGAGACGTAGAATGAGGGGAGATATCATCGAGGTGTACAAGTGGATGATGGGCATAAACAAAGGAGATATTAATAAAATACTGAGGATATCGAACCAAGTAAGAACGAGAAATAACGGATTTAAATTGTATAAATTTAGATTTAGAAAGGACATAGGCAAGTACTGGTTTTCGAACAGAGTTGTAGATGCGTGGAACAATCTTCCGATTAGGGTGATAGAGGCTAGGACCTTGGGTGGCTTTAAAAAGAGATAGGACATATGTATGAGTGGGAGGGGCTGGGTTTGATTAGTGTCGTGAGTACAGGAGTAAATTCTTAGGTAGTGGTGGTTTTGATAAGGACCTGCCTTGTATGGGCCAGTAGGCCTTCTGCAGTGTTCCTCCATTCTTATGTTCTTATGTTCTTATGTTCCACTGGATGGATTACATGCAACTTCTGTGGTAAATGCTGCCACGCCCTTTGTGTAGGCATTCAAGACTCTACTACACGAAATATCAAACAAGGGAAGTGTTTTGGGTATGCCCAAACGAGACCGAATTGTGGAATAAAACCACATTGATATTAAAAGATGACAACATCAAATCGGACTTCATAAAAAACATGACAGCATTCTATAACAGTTGGAAAAGTAAAAAATCTGGGCCAGATGGTGCTACCGCCCCTGATACAGATGTTGCAATGGTAGTCAGAAACTGTACGAATGGAGAAATAAATGATGGTGATCTGAAGAGGGACAGGAGCTCTAGTGACGTAAATGATGGCGAAACAGGTGTAGACAAGGACACACAAAAACTAGTGCTACAAACTAGCAATACCCCGGCGGATAGTAAACAGGGGGATGCGCTGCGAAATACTGAAGATAAATTACCAAAAACTGATGAAGGCTCCATTGTCAGCACTAGAGTTGAAGATAGAAATGAGACAGGAACACAAGCACCAATAGGGAACACAGTCACAAAAAACCAGGGCAAACGGAAACCAGGCCTATGTGAATATTATGCTCTTGGTATCTGCAGGCATGGAAAATCTGGGAAATCATATGGGACATGCAATTATGATCACCCCATAAAATGCCGTGCCCATATGAAAACAGGAAAATGCAACCTCCCGTCCTGTAAGTTTTTCCACCCTGAAATGTGCCACTCATCAATTCAGGAAAGACAGTGCTATAACTTATATTGCCAGGCATACCACCTAAAGGGTACGAGGCGACACAGAACATCCAGACCATGGCAAAACCTGGGTAGCCACAGCCACACCAGAGAGAGAGTTTTTTTTTGTGCCAGGAAGAAAAAAAAGCTGGCAGGAAATGACAGAAATTGTACACCAACTGCAATCACTTCTGGAGTGGAATCACAGTCAATGGCCTCCACTCCAATACAACAGATATTAGTGCCAGGAAAAAAGACTCCCCCCATACCACCAATACCACCAATCCAACAAGATTCATCTTTGCAAATATTCAGGGTCTAAAGCCAGACTAAAAATCGAAGACCTAAATGAATTTTTTATGAGAGTGCCACAGAACTTGACTGATGCATGCCTATCTGACATTACCCTGATGCCAAATGACTTCGAAAAGGCAATAAATGACATGCCCATGCACTCTGCTCCAGGCCCAGACTCATGGAACTCAGTGTTCATCAAGAACTGCAAGAAGCCCCTATCACGTGCTTTTAACATCCTACGGAGAGGGAGCATGGACACTGGGGTTGTCCCGCAGTTACTAAAAACAACAGACATAGCCCCACTCCACAAAGGGGGCAGTAAAGCAATAGCAAAGAACTACAGACCAATAGCGCTAACGTCCCATATCATAAAAATTTTTAAAGGGTTCTAAGAAGCAAGATCGCCACTCATCTAGATACCCATCAATTACACAACCCAGGGCAGCACGGGTTTAGAGCAGGTCGCTCCTGTCTGTCCCAACTACTGGACCACTACGACCAGGTTCTAGATGCTCTAGAAGACAAACAGAATGCAGATGTTATATACACAGACTTTGCAAAAGCTTTTGACAAGTGTGACCATGGTGTAATAGCACACAAAATGCGTGATAAAGGAATAACAGGAAAAGTTGGTAGATGGATCTATAATTTCCTAACAAGTAGAACTACTACAAGTAGTAGTAGGTTGGTAGACAGCAACCACCCAGGGAGGTAGTACCATCCTACCAGGTGACTGTGAAACAGAAACTTGAAACTGTTTTACATGATGGTAGGATTGCTGGTGTCTTTTTTCTGTCTCATAAACACGCTGGATAACAGGTATATCTAGCTACTTCTACTTACACTTTAGGTCATACTACACAGGCATGCACATGCATATATATACATACACACATCTAGGTTTTTCTTCTTTTTCTTAATAGCTCTTGTTCTTTTTATTTTCTCTATTGTCCATTGGGAAGTGGAAAAGAATCTTTCCTCCGTAAGCCATGTGTGTCGTATATGGCGACTAAAATGCCGGGAGCAATGGGCTAGTAACCCCTTCTCCTGTACACATTTACTAAAAAAGAGAAGAAGAAAAACTTTATAAAACTGGGTTGTTTGAATGTGCGTGGATGTAGTGCGGATGATAAGAAAGAGATGATTGCTGATGTTATGAATGAAAAGAAGTTGGATGTCCTGGCCCTAAGCGAAACAAAGCTGAAAGAGGTAGGCAAGTTTCAGTGGGGAGAAATAAATGGGATTAAGTCTGGAGTATATGAGAGAGTTAGAGCTAAGGAAGGGGTAGCAATAATGTTGAAGGATCAGTTATGGAAGGAGAAGAGGGAATATAAATGTGTAAATTCAAGGATTATGTGGATCAAAATAAGGGTCGGATGCAAAAAGTGGGTTATAATAAGCCTGCATGCACCTGGAGAAGAGAGGAGTGTAGAGGAGAGAGATTTTGAGAGATGTTAGCGAATGTATAGG
>WNWK01035088.1:0-20016 GCA_009830355.1 Cherax destructor | reverse complement strand
AATCATCTCTATTTCTATAATATGTCTTCCATTCTATCAAATGAGACCAAGAAAACGAGAATACAACCATAAATACTATATGAAAATACACCTGGAAGTCTGTGTTTTAATCCAAAAACACGGTCAGAGTTTTTTTTCTCATTATGCACTCCGTGCTGCAGGATTTTTTTTATACTGCGCACACTGACCCATTCTCTCACATGTGGGCCTACCAGCTTTCTCCCACTTGATTTGAAGCCACTAGAATTTTTGAGTTCAGTAGACTGTCATTTAGCTCGAGTTTATTTGGCACTGTTATGTTATTTTCCCTTATGTTATTTCCCTTGATGATAAATCATCAAGGTTCTCCTACATGTACTAGTGTGGGGGTAGTAACAGTAAGGTCTTATAGTCTAGGGTGATACTTACATTCATGATTAGCTGGGCTGTCTCTAAAACCGTTCACCAGTCCTCACAATGGGTTATTTAAACCACCATTACTAAAAATATAATATATTCAGGGATATATATACAGTGGTACCTCGAGTTACGATGGTCCCCAAAATCGCCCTTTTATGTAAGTTTATTTTTTTAAATGCTTTTGTAGGTATATTTTTGGGGGTGTAAAAGGACTAGTCTATTTTACATTATTCCTTATGGGGATAAATTTGTTTGGTAATGGCACTTGAACAGCATTCTCGAACGAAAAAATATCGTAACTCGAGGTACCACTGTATATACAGGTCTTAATCATAACATGTAACTAGCCTCTCCAAGCCACGTGGCCCACCTGCGGTCCTCCAACTCTTCCACATCCTCGCCACTCACATCCAGCCCCATGAAATTCCCCAATGCCACAATACATTCCACAACTGGCATAGGGTTGTCAGGGTCAGCCTCAAACCCTTCAAAATCTTTGTCGAGGACACATTCTGGCCACAATTTTCTCCAAGCAGAGTTCATCGTCCTGGAAGTCACTCCTTGCCAAGCCTTATCTATAAGGATTATGCAATGGAGGATATTGAAGTGATCTTTCCAGAACTCTCTTAGAATCAATTCAGAGTCCAAGGTTATGTCAAAGCACTTTTCAAACATTGCGTTGGTGTATAGTTTTTTAAAGTTTGAAATGATCTGCTGGTCCATGGGCTGGATGAGAGGAGTGGTATTAGGGGACAAGAACTTCACTGTGATGAAATTAAACTTCTTCACCATTTGCTCTTCCAAGTCTGGAGGATGAGCAGGAGCATTGTCCATTACCAGGAGGCACTTTAGTTCGAATTTATTTTCCAGGAGGTATTTCTTCACACTCGGGCCAAACGCTTCATTGAACCAAACAAGGAAAATTTCCCTCGTGACCCATGCCTTACTGTTAACCTTCCTCATCACACACAAATTAGCCTTGATGACACTGTTTTTCTTGAATACTCTGGGATTTTCAGAGTGATTCACCAGTAAAGGCTTCACTTTGAAATCCCCACTAGCATTACCATAGAACAAGAGAGTTAGCCTGTCTTTCATAGGCTTATGTCCTGGCAGTGCCTTTTCCTCCTTTGTAATTTAGGTCCTCTTTGGCATTTTCTTCCAAATGAGGCCTGTTTTGTCACAATTGAACACTTGTTGGGGGAGGAATTGTTCAGCCTTTACATAGTCTTTGAATTCCTTCACATATTTTTCAGCTGCATGTTTGTTTGAACTTGCAGCCTCACCATGCCTTACAACACTGTGTATGCCACTTCGCTTCTTGAAATTTTCGAGCCAGCCTTTGATGGCCTTAAATTCACCTACATCAGCACTCGTTCCAAGCATTTTCTTTACGAGATTGGCATGCAACTGCCTTGCCTTTTCGCAAATTATTGACTGCATAACACTATCTCCTGCTAACCATTTTTGGTTGATCCACACCAGCAACAATTTCTCAACATCTTCGATTATTTGCGATCTCTTTTTCGTTAGCATATTCACCCCTTTCACAACATCAGCTTCCTTGATTTCTTGTTTCTTCGCCACGATGGAAGTGATGGTTGAATGGGCCTTCCCGTGCATCCTGGAGAGCTGAGTCACACGCACTCCACTTTCATATTTTTCTACTATTTCTTTCTTTACTTCTATCGTGTTTCTCACTTTCTTTACCAAAGGGCTGGCACTAGGAGCTTTCTTTGGGCCCATGATGGCTTATTTAGCAATTGCAAGCACAAAAAACAATGGATTATTAAGAAATGTATCGTATGAACGCATGAGGTGAGATATAATGCCAGACTGACTCTGAATGGTGTCTGGGAACCTTTGTGTGCCCACGACGGCTGGGAGTCTGCCTGGAAGCGTTTCATATGACTGCTGAATTCTAAGCCAAATCACGAAAATCAAGGCAATACAGTGGACCCTCGGTTAGCGGCCATTCCTGTTATCGGCCAACTCGGTTAGCGGCCAGTTTTGCGGCTCCCGGTTAGCGGATGTTTTTTCGGTTAGCATCAGTTCGGCGGCTGGGGCCGCTTGTGCTTCAGTTTGCCTGTCTCTCGGTGCGTGAGGAAGCTTCTGCTCATTCATCCAAACATTTCACTTGTTTTCCATTATTTTTTTGGTCAGTTCAACTGCGAAATAAGTAACCATGGCTCCCAAGAAAGTTCCTAGTAAAGTTCCTGTGGCAAAGAGAGTGAGAAACACCATGGAATTTAAGATTGAGGTGATTGAGAAATATGAGAGTGGTATGCGGGTGCTGGAACTTGCCAGGATGTTTGGGAAAAACAAATCAACTATTACATCCATCCTGGCTAAGAAAGAAAAAATCAAGGACGCTGATGTTGCCAAAGAAGTAGCTTTTGTAACGAAACAAAGGTCACCAATAATGAAAGAAATGGAAAAGTTATTGTTATTGTGGATTAAAGAAAAAGAAATAGTGGGAGACAGTGTAGTGGAGTCTGTTATTTGTGAGAAGGCAAGGCATTTGCATGAAGATCTTGTGAAGAAAACTCCTGGAACACGTGCTGCTGGTAGTGAATTTAGGGCCAGCAAAGGCTGGTTTGAGAGATTTAAGAAGCGTAGTGGCATACACAGTGTTGTAAGGCATGGTGAGGCTGCAAGTTCAGACAAACATGCTGCTGAAAAGTTTGTGCAGGAATTTCAGGACTACATAAAGAGTGAAAACCTGAAACCCCAACAAGTGTTTAATTGTGACGAAACAGGCCTGTTTTCGAAGAAAATGCCCAACAGGACCAACATCACGCAGGAGGAAAAGACACTGCCAGGACACAAGCCTATGAAAGACAGGCTAACTCTCATGTTGTGTAGCAATGCAAGTGGGGATTTCAAAGTGAAGCCTTTACTCGTGTATCACTCTGAAACTCCCAGAGTGTTCAAGAAACACAATGTCAACAAGAAAAGATTGTGTGTGATGTGGAAAGCAAATCATAATGCATGGGTCACAAGGTCAATTTTCAAAGATTGGGTTGATGATGTGTTTGGCCCAAGTGTGAAAAAATACCTTCAGGATAACAATTTGGGACTCAACTGCATCCTGGTACTGGACAATGCTCTTGCACATCCTCCAGACTTGGAAGACCAAATGTCTAGGGACTTCAAATTTATAAAAGTGAAGTTCTTGCCTCCTAACACCACTCCTCTTCTCCAGCCCATGGACCAGCAGGTAATTTCTAACTTCAAAAAACTCTTCACAAAAGCAGTGTTTGAAAAGTGCTTTGAAGTGACCTCGGAAACTGTATTGACCCTTAGAGAGTTCTAGAAAAATCACTTCAATGTCTACAACTGCATAGGCCTTATAGGTAAGGCTTGGAATGCAGTGACTTCCAGGACTTTGAACTTTGCTTGGAGACCACTGTGGCCGGATTGTGTTGAAAAGAGGGATTTTGAAGGATTTGAGGCTGACCCTGACCCTGACGACCGTGTGCCTGTTGTGGAAGATATTGTGGCATTGGGTAACAGCCTGGGGTTGGAGGTGAGTGGTGAGGATGTGGAAGAGTTGGTGCAGGACCTCAGGGTAGAGCTAACCACTGAAGAGCTGCAACAGCTGGAACTGGAACATCATCAGACCAGAGTTGAGGCTATTACTTCAGAAAAGGAGGAGGAGGAAAAGGAAGAGAAGGAGGTGCCTTCTTCAATGATTAAGGAAATTTTTTCCAAGTGGAATGATGTGCAGACATTTGTTGAAAAACACCATCCTGACCAAGCTGAAACAAGCCATATCTGCAACATGTTTTGTGACAAAACCTTGTCCCACTTCAGGGAAATGTTAAAGAGGTGCCAGAAACAGAGAACTCTGGACAGTTATTTTTCTAGACAGGGGTCCAGTGACTCTCAAGCTGGTCCTAGTGGCATTAAAAGACAAAGAAGGGAAGTAACCCCAGAGAGGGACTTGTTACCTGAAGTCCTTTTGGAGGGGGATTTCCCTTCCAAACACTAACTCCTCCCTATCTTCCAGAAGCCAGCATTAGTCTTCAATAAAGGTACAGTAGACCGTCATTTAGCACGATAATTATGTTCCTAAAAAAGTTGTGTTAGATAATTTCGTGTTAAATAATTAAAATAACTAATGGGAAAAATAGGGTTACGTTCCTGGGAGTCCCCAAAAAGCCAAACAAGTTTTTTTTAGAGCAACAGATCTTACAAAAATAAGAGTGAATATGTAATTGTAGTTCATTATCGTGATATATTATGTTGTTTTTACTGCTTAAGACTACAAATGTAATAGAAATAATAGTATTTACCTTAAATTGTGGGTTCTGGTGTTTGTGGATGATTGTGAAGAGAGTGGAGAGTTATGCTGTGGCCCTACTGGGCTGAAGTGGATAGTAGAGGTTCTGGAACTGAAGTCGATGGTTGAACTGAATGTCTATCTTTAAGTCAGTCAAGTCAGTCAGTCAGTCAGTCATTCAGTAAGTCAGTCAAGCCATTCAGTAAGTCAGTCAAGCCATTCAGTAAGTCAGTCAAGTCATTCAGTAAGTCAGTCAAGTCATTCAGTAAGTCAGTCAAGTCATTCAGTAAGTCAGTCAAGCCATTCAGTAAGTCAGTCAAGTCATTCAGTAAGTCAGTCAAGTCATTCAGTAAATCAGTGAAGTCATTCAGTAAGTCAGTCAAGTTAGTCAGTCAGTCAGTCAAGTCAGTAAGTCAGTCAGTCACACAAACTTATGTTTACATCTTTTTATGTATACAAAGTAACACTTCATTACGGCCACGGGTTATGTCTTGTCTAATATCTTTGTTTTCTTCGTTAATTCAAGATCAAAACACAATTCACTCTCTTATTCTTCACAAATACAGCTGGCTTGTAGCCGAGGACTTTTTGACGCGTATGAAATAGGTACGAATGCTGGGATGGTGGGGTCCGTTGTGGCTGGGTAAGGCGTGTGGTGTCCGCTGAACAACAACAACAAGGCTGCTTGTGGGAATGGGTATTTGTTTTTCCTTCCCACAAACTGTAAGTAAGTTTATTCAGGTATACACAGATACAGTTACAAAGATTATCATACATAGCAGCATATGTGTAGAGAACCTAGGATAACCCAAAAAAGTCAGAGTGACTTAGTATTTCCATTGACTGACGTTTTTTTGGGTTATCCTAGGTTCTCTACACATATGCTGCTATGTATGATAATGTAACTGTACTCACCTAATTGTGGTTGCAGGGGTCGAGACTCAGCTCCTGGCCCCGTGTATCTGAATAAACTTAGTTTGCAGGAAGGAAAAACAAATTCCCTTTTCCTCAAAGCATGAGGATTCTTAGGCAGTAAATAACCATGGGCTTACACTTGAAATCACCTGATGCATTACCGAAAAGGAGCAAGGTGAAGCGATCCTCTGCTGTCTTGAAGCCTGGTGCACTTTTCTCTTGCTGACTGATATAAGTTCGTGTTGGCATTTTCTTCCAGAAAACACTTGTCTCGTCAACATTAAACACTTTATGTGGCTCATAGCCACCCTTAGTAGGACCCCCACTGACTCAATGGTTTAACCCACCGCGGGCGACTGCGCGCTCAAAATTTTTCCCCTCCTGCCGAACCGTGTAATATCATCTTTACGTCGTGTAAGATGATAATGTGTCGCAAATCTTAAATCGTGTAATACCCGTAACGTGCAATATAATCTCGTGCTAAATGACGTTCTACTGTATGTAATACTGATTTAATTGTTAAAAAAAATATTTTTTTGTGAATATTTTTGTCTGGAACGGATTAATTGTATTTACATTAATTCTTATGGGGAATATTATTTCGGTTATAGGCTATTTCGGTTTTAGGCCTAGCACCTGGAATGGATTACGGCCGCTAACCGAGGGTCCACTGTATTTTGACAAAAAAAGTTGCCAATAATAAAAATTCACGATATTCAAGGCGGATGAAATTCAATATTTACAAGCACAGTGTAGCACTTTGTCTGGATTTTTTGGATTATCCTAGGTAATTTACACTTTGTATAACTGTATTTATAGAGATAGAGACAAAGACAGAGATAGAGACACAGATAGACAGATAACAATAATAATATTGTAAGTGCTAAGTTGGATTTTTTCATACAAGAAAAAAGTACTTGGGAAAGGTGGTTCAAAGACAGTTTAAGCGGGGAAGTGTGAGACTTTAGGAGATACAGTATACTGCAGCAAGAAACAACAGAGATAGACAGAGACAGAGATAGGCAGAGACAGAGACAGACAGATATAGAAACACAGATACACAGAGACACAGATAAAGATAGATACAGACAGACAGAAGGAGATAGAGACAGCCAAAGCAAATCAGCCAGCCGCCGGCCAGACAGCCAGCTAGCCAGCTCGCCACTTAACCAACTGGCCTGGTTGGGTGGCGAGCTGGAACATGTATTACACATGTTCCACAATTGTTTGTCTTTACTTAGGGCATACATTATAGAACATTCTGGCAGGATGACACTACCAGTGGTATCAAAATTGAAAGGATGTTACACATTGGTTATTATCGAGGTTTTTGATATTTCCTTGGTATCTCCTGCGAGTGGTGGAGTATCTGAAGCTCGCTTGTGACTCGGATTTTGGCTCGCAACTCAAAGCAAAAAATCGACCGAGCGACGGCTCGTAACTTGGAAAACTTGTAAGTTGGGGCACTCATAAGTCAAGGTACCACTGTACATTGCTGTCTTGACTCACATTAACATAGTATATTGCTGTCATGACTCACATTAACATAGTATATTGCTGTCATGACTCACATTAACATAGTATATTGCTGTCATGACTCACATTAACATAGTATATTGCTGTCATGACTCACATTAACATAGTATATTGCCGTCTTGACTCACATTAACATAGTATATTGCTGTCATGACTCACATTAACATAGTATATTGCTGTCATGACTCACATTAACGTAGTATATTGCTGTCATGACTCACATTAACATAGTATATTGCTGTCTTGACTCACATTAACATAGTATATTGCTGTCATGACTCACATTAACATAGTATATTGCTGTCATGACTCACATTAACATAGTATATTGCTATCATGACTCACATTAACAGTATATTGCTGTCATGACTCACATTAACATATTATATTGCTATCATGACTCACATTAACATAGTATATTGCTGTCATGACTCACATTAACATAGTATATTATGTCCCATATAATTTTTACTCACATTAACATAGTATATTGCTGTCTTGACTCACATTAACATAGTATATTGCTGTCATGACTCACATTAACATAGTATATTGCTGTCTTGACTCACATTAACATAGTATATTGCTGTCTTGACTCACATTAAGGTAAGAGGCACTTTTTAAAAATAACTTTGAAGCAGCTGACAGTTG
Organism: Cherax destructor; assembly: GCA_009830355.1. Classification (NCBI taxonomy): domain Eukaryota; kingdom Metazoa; phylum Arthropoda; class Malacostraca; order Decapoda; family Parastacidae; genus Cherax; species Cherax destructor. The sequence continues at coordinate 12,230 of WNWK01035088.1, read as the reverse complement.
GGGAACCTTTGAAATCTTTAGACAGAGTTCCAAATTTTGGGGCCTTTTATGTATGTTGAGCTTTTACTCAAGTCAATTCGAAGACGGGATATCAAAGAAGTACAGTGAACCCCCGCCTAACGAACAAAATTCATTCCAGAAGCCTGCTCAAGTGCCATTACCGAAAGAATTTACTTCCTTAAGAAATAATGTCACGTAGGTTAGTCTATTTCAGACCCCAAAAATACACTTCTACAAGCACTTGCAATATTATACTGTACTTACATAATTGTACGATTTCCGCGGTATTTGTTAGGCGGGGGTCCACTGTATTATTTCTTGTATTATGACCACGAGTTCTGTTGCAGCTCTTCAAATAGAGTTTTAGAGGTGTATTTATATTTGTATTGATTGTCTTGCATATACATACATGCACAGTAGAAGTGAGTGAATGTTTTATATATTGAACAAGTTTAAACTTTTATCTAGCACTTGCTTGAATGAACATTTGTACAGCAGCTTTTTGTTGAGTTACTGGCGGCTTTAGGTGATTTGTTGTAGTAGATCCCCAGGTACAAATACCGTAGGTGTGATAAAGATTGATTAGAGAGTAATACAAAGTAAGTAATGCTGTTTGAGGCATATGGTAACTTAGAAAGGATGCCTACTGTTTTGAATACCTTGGATATGTGTTAGATGTAAGTGTTGAATTTTAAATTGCTGTTAAGGAATAGACCTAAGAATTTTCCTTTCATTTTGTCTTATAATCAGTGAATCATTTGTCATTGTAATGAATTGTGCATTTTTAACTCTGTTCCCACAATCTTGTAGAAGTTCTTGTCAATATTAAAAGTGAGTCTATTGGACATTATCCAAATAGATATCCTTTTTAAGTTCTTCATTAACAGTGTTACTTAGAGAAACTGGATCTGAATGGGAGATGACAAAAGTTTTGTCATCTTCAGACTTAACAGGTTAAGTTCCTGAGATACATTGGGAAGGTCATTGATGTAGATGAGAAGAAAAGGGCCAGGGAGACTGCTGTGAGGCGACCTTACTTTGATAAGTCAAACTGACAACCTTGTGATATTGATGGAGACATGTTGATGTCTGTTGTTAAAGTAGGACTTTATGTAGGAGTATGCCCTCTGATACCATGTTCTAACTTGACCAACACGATATTATGCTCTACGACTCTACTCTATCAAAAACTTTCCAAAGGTCAATGAAAAGATCCATAAGGATATTTATTCTTTGTTCAAAAGATGTCATGGTGGGTCACCCTTCCATGGTTGGGTCACCCTACCATGATGAGTCACCCTGCCATGGTTGGTCACCCTTCTATGGTGGGTCACCTTGTGATGGTGGGTCACCCTGCCATGGTTGGGTCACCCTGCCATGGTGGGTCACCCTGCCATGGTTGGGTCACCCTGCCATGGTGGGTCACCCTTCCATGGTTGGGTCAACCTGCCATGGTTGGGTCACCCTGCCATGGTGGGTCACCCTGTCATGGTTGGGTCACGTTGCTGTGGAGAGTCACCCTGCCATGGTGGTTCATCCTACTTTAGCCTTAATGGAAAGTGACAAATGTGGTTAAAACAATATAAAGTACTGTCTATGTTTATATAGTACTGTTCTGTGTTATTTATATAAAGTGCTACATGTGTGTGTGTGTGTGTGTGTAACAATATTTGAAAGAGTTGAGTGTCTTATTGCTTATGTCAGTTTATGGTGATTATTTTCTCTACAAGTAAGTCACTTACCTACAGTATTGTTAATGTCTTAACAAGAGCACACATGTATATGTTTTCATGACTTTATACACTTTGTACACTCTGTGTTTACTAGTTAAGTGAGTTCTGAATTACAAGACTAAAATCTTAGGTTTTTGGTACAGTGGTACCTCGAGTTATGAGCTTAATTCGTTCTAGACGGCTATTCAAGTGCCGATATCAATTAGATTAATTCATTTCAGACTCCCAAAAATACACTTACAAAAGCACCTACAAAAATACAGTTACATAATTGTTCGAGTTGGGAGCTGCTGATAAGTAGAGGTGCCACTGTATTGTTTTTACCTGTGGCTCCATTCCTAAGTTTAGTTCAGTGTAGTATGATGTATATAGTATATGGTGTATAAGTGCTAGTCTATGAAGATAAAGAATAAAACAAGAACATTAGGAGTAATAAAGAAGAAACAAAGAACTGGACATTTGAAGATTCATGTATCTGTGACCTGGAGAAAATGTTAAAAACACCTTTAAAAGAAATAATTTGCTTTACTTGATCATAAACTTTGATTTCTTATGTTATTATGTAAACTTGTGACTGATAGACTTAAATACATGGCATGATGATGCTTGTCATGGATAAATGAATACAGTACAGTGGACCCCTGGAAATCGTACTGCTCCCAACTCGAACAATTATGTAAGTGTATTTTTGTAAGTGCTTTTGTAAGTGTATTTTTTGGGGTCTGAAACGGACTAATCTAATTTACATTTGTCCTTATGGGAACAAATTCGTTCAGTAACGGCACTAGAACAGCATTCTGGAACGAATTATGTCTGATTTCCAGGGGTCCACTGTATGTGTGTAAATTGTATGTATATTTGTACACTATATATTTTTTGTGATTATCTGTTTGTAGATACAGGAACAGAGCTAAACTTGTTGTGTCAAGTTCAACATTTAGCCTATCAAAAAGTTTTATTAAAGTTATCAGTGGTTGTAGCACTTTCTACCTCCTTTTGAAACCATTTGATTGTTTTACCAATCTCTGTGTTGAGAAACACTTTTTAGCTGTAGGTAAGCACATACCTTATGTTTTCATGTTTTACTGATAAATGCTGCCATGGTAATGCAGTATCTATGAAGAGACTTTAGGAACTCAGTAAGCTGAACATGAGTTTTGGAGATGGCAGTAGGATGTGTATGCTCTTCTGGAAAGTAAGCTAGCTAGGGGGCAAGTGATGTGGCTGCTATCATCTGTGGGTCACTATGCCTCAGCTGAAATTGTTGACGATATAAAAAATTAGTAGATATTTTGCTGATCATGGTACTGTACTAGTAATGTAACATTTTCCTAGGAAGAAATATTAGTCTTGTACTACTGCACCAAAATGCACATGAAACTTGGAAATTTTCCCAGTGACAGGGACTAATATGCACTGCATTAATGAAATTAAAATAAACCAAAAAAAAAATGTTCTCAGTCAAAATCAAAGGCAAAAACTCCATCTAATTCCAAGAGTTAACAAACACTTAGAATTATATCTTGTGAATTTTAACCAAATGTAATATTCCACATTTACATGAAACTGAAAAACTAAACTTATTTATCTTTTGATTGTTGCCTCTGGGGCCCTTACTACCTCCTTTATCTCAGTTCATTGCCTGAATTTTTGTCCTAATATAAGGTTTTTTGAAATCTGATCCTATTTTCTCATATAGAACATAAGAAAGAAGGAGCACTGCAGCAGGCCTACAGGCCCAAGCTAGGCATGTCCAACTCACATTGACCCAACCCACTCATGTATTTGTCTAACCTATTTTTAAAGCAACTCAAGGTTTAGCTTCAATGGCACTACTCGGGAATTTGTTCCACTCATCCACAACTCTTTTTACCAAAGCAGTACAGTCATACCTCGGTTAACGATGGCGTCGGATAGCGATAAATTCGGTTAACGATACATTTTTACGTCAAAATAGTGACTCCGTTAACGATGTTTGCTTCGGTTTACGATGTTCGTCCCAGACGCGTCTGTGTGGTGCCCAGCTGTGCGGGCACTCCAGGGAGCGTCAGTGTGCTATTGTTTACAAGCGAGAGCGACCACCACCCATTCCACCCACGCATTCATACCAGTATATTGTCATTATTCCACTGTTTTTAGTGCTTGCAACTGCTAAATAAGCTACCATGGGTCCAAGGAAAGCTCCTAGTGCTAATCCTGTGGCAAAGAGGCTCAGAAATACAGTAGAACTGAAGAAGGAGATAATAGAAAAATAGGAAAGTGGAGTGCGTATCACTGAGCTGGCCAGGCTGTATGGTAAAGCCTATTCTACCATCGCTACCATTGTGACCAAGGGAAATACACGTAAAATCAAGGAAGCTGTTGTTGTGAAAGGTGCATTTGTGATCACAAAACAGAGATCACAAGTGCTGGAAGATGTGGAAAATTTGTTGTTGGTTTGGATCAACGAGAAACAGTTAGCAGCAGATAGTGTTTTGCAGGCAATAATATGTGAAAAAGCAAGGCAGTTTCATGATGATCTCGTTAAGAAAATGCCTGCAACGAGTGCTGAAGTGAGCAAATTTAAAGCCAGCAGAGGCTGGTTTCAAAAATTTAAGAATCGAAGTGGCATACATAGTGTTGTGAGGCATGGTGAGGCAGCCAGTTGTGACAAAAATGCAGCTGAAAAATATGTGCCTGAATTCCAGGAGTACATAGAGGCTGAACAATTCCTTCCCCAACAAGTGTTTAATTGTGATGAAACAGGCCTGTTTTAGAAGAAAATGCCCAACAGGACCTTCATTACTCAGGAGGAAAAAGCACAGCCAGACATAAGCCTATGAAAGACAGGCTAACTTTGATGCTTTGTGCTAATGCCAGTTGTGATTGCAAAGTGAAGCCTTTACTGGTGTATCTTTTTGAAAATCCCCGAGTGTTTGGCAGATGCCGTATCACCAAGTCTAACTTGTGTGTGTGATGTGGTTCAATGGCGTGTTTGGCCCCAGTGTGAAGAAATATCTCCAGGAAAATAATTTGCCACTTAAGTGCCTCCTGATAATGGACAATGCTCCTTGTCATCCTCCAAACTTGGTAGAGAAAATTGTGGAGGACTTTAAATTCATCAAAGTGAAGTTCTTGCCCCCTAATACCACTCCTCTCCTCCAGCCCATGGACCAGCAGGTCATTTCCAACTTTAAAAAACTCTACACCAAAGCAATGTTTCAAAAGTGCTTTGATGTGACCACAGACATGAATATAACCCTAAGAGACTTTTGGAAAAACCATTTCCATATCCTGCATTGTGTAAACTTTATAGGTAAGGCTTGGGAGGGAGTGACTACCAGGACTTTGAACTCTGCCTGGAGAAAATTGTGGCCAGACTGTGTCCTAGAGAGGGATTTTGAAGGTTTTGGGGCTGAGCCTCAGAACCCTGAGCCTGAGCCTGTCCATGGGGTTGGAGGTGAGTGGTGAGGATGTGGAACAGTTGGTGGAGGAGCACAAGGAAGAGCTAACCACTGAAGATCTGCAAGAGCTTCAACAGCAACTGCAACAAGAGACCACAGGTCAGGACAATGGTTCAGAGGAGGAGGAGGTGGAACAGAGATGGAAGAAGGTGCCTTCTTCAAGGATTAGGGAGATCTGTGCCAAATGGACTGATGTGCATGGCTTTATGGATGAATATCACCTAACCATGCTGTTGCAGGCCATGCTGGCAACCTGTACAATGACACAGTGGTGTGTCATTTCAGGGATGTGTTAAAGAATCGCCAGACACAGAGCTCCCTGGACAGATTTTTGGTTAGAGAGGGGTCCAGTGACTCTCAAGCTGGTCCTAATGGCATTAAAAGAAAAAGCCAGTAACCCCAGAAAAGAACTTGCCACCTGCAGTGTTAATGGAAGGGATTCCCCTTCCCAAAAACTAGCATACTATACTCCATCCTTTCCCCTCCTCCCGTCCTCCACATCAACAACTCTTCAATAAATGTAAGTGACATGTTATTGTACTATATTTACATGTATTTCTTTAATGTTCATTAAATTGTGTATTATTTAATGTCAAAAAGTTCTAAAAAATATTTTATTTTACTACTATTGGAAGTCTGGAACGGATTAATTTTATATCCATTATTTCTTATGAGGAAAATTGATTTGGTTAACGATTGATTTGGTTACAGATATGCCCTCTCTGACGGATTAATATCGTTAACCGAGGTATGACTGTACTTTCTTATATCCTTTCTAAATCTAAATTTTTTCTACTTAAACTCATTGCTGGAAGTCCTGCCTTGGTTAGATATTTTTAGCATGTTATTTACACCCCCTTTATTTATTCCTGTTTTACATTTATACACCTCAATCATAACTAATTCTATGTCTTTCTAGAGGGTGCAGATTCAGTGCCCTCAGTCTATCCTTGTAGGAAAGATTTCTAATACAGTGGTCCCTCGGTTTTCGTGCATCTCCAAACTCGAACATTTATGGAAGTGTATTTTTGTAAGTGCTGTTGCAAGTGTATTTTTGGGGGTCTGAAATAGATTAACCTACGTGACATTATTTCTTAAGAAAGTAAATTCGTTCGGTAATGGCACTTGAGCAGCATTCTGTTACGAATTTTCAGCGAAAACCGAGGGACCACTGTACATGAGATCAATTTTGTCATCCTTCAGTGCACATTTTCAAAAACATTTACAGTGGTACCTCGAGTTACGATGGTCCCCAAAATCGCCCTTTTATGTAAGTTTATTTTTTAAAATGCTTTTGTAAGTACATGTATATTTTTGGGGGTGTAAAAGGACTAGTCTATTTTACATTATTCCTTATGGGGATAAATTCGTTTGGTAATGGCACTTGAACAGCATTCTCGAACGAAAAAATATTGTAACTCGAGGTACCACTGTATGTGCATTCTGTAATATGGTGACCAGAACTGTGCAGCATAATCTAAATGAAGCCTAACTAATGATATATAGAATTGAAGAATAACCTGAGGACTCCTGTTATTTATGCTTCTTAATATAAAGCCAAGAATTCTATTTGCTTTATTGCAAACACTTATGCACTGTTGTATTGGCTGTAGATTACTGCTAACTGGAACTCCTAAATCATTTTCACATTCAGAGTGATTAAGATCTACATTATTTAGTTTATAAGCACCATTGTTTTTTTCTTTTTCAAGGCTAAAACTTTACATTTGTCTATATTAAACTGCATCTACCACTTCTCTGACCACTGCATCAGTGCATTCAGATCTTCCTGTAGCACTCTAATGTCTTCATCAGAATTAATCTGACAGCCTATTTTAGTGTCATTGGCAAACTTGCTTGTGTTGCTATTTATTCCCTCATCAATGTTATTTATGTAAAAGTGGGTCCCGCTTTACAGCATTTCGCTAATGCATCAGTTTTCAATTATACCCATTCTTCATTTATTCAGACTTCCTGCAATAAATGTGTTCACCACTAACTGTAAGCTAAGGATGAAAATAGTTAAAGTTAAATAATGTGTGTTGTGTATGCATTTTTTAGGCCTAGCTCTATTGCTCACTTAACATATGATGGTGTAAATGTGTTATCAGGCTTTTATATGCATTTGAAAGTGAAAAAAGGGCTGTGTTTCACTTTACAGTAGTAGCGTGGAACCTAACCTACTGTATAAATGTGGCCTATAGTATATTGTAAACAACAAAGAGCCCAACACCACTTGTGAAGCATCCCCACTCTGATTTCTTCCTGTTTATGTAAATTCTCTGTTGCCTATCACTCATGCTTCTATCCTGTAAACAAATTCTCCAATTCTGTGTGCCTCTGTTTTCCTCAACAATCTCTGATGTAGAATTCTGTCAAAAGCCTTAATGAAGTCCATATATGCAATATCATATTCGTTACCATGATCTACCTCCCTTAAATACCTTAGTGAAAAAAGTTAGTAAATTTGTAAGGCTGGAATGCCCCTTTGTAAAACCATGCTGAGATTCATTAATCAATTTATATCTTTCAAGGTGGCTTTGAATAGCTCGACAATTACTGATTCCATCAGTTTTCCACAATGGAGGTTAGACTAATTGGTCTATTATTCGAAGTTGAGGACCTGTCTCCTGCTTTATAGATAGGTACCACATTTGCCATTTTCCACTAATCAGGCACTATGCCAGTTGGTAGTGATATGTTGAAAAGACTAGCCAGTGGTTTACTAAGTTCCTTCTTACATTCCTTTATAACCCTTGAGAACAGTTCATGGGGGCTTGGGAATTTGCTAGGTTTTAATGTTTTATTTGTCTGAGAATCATGTCACTAGTGACTTTGATCGTGCATAACTTATTTTTGTCCTGAATACACTTAATTTATGGAAGTTCAAATAAGTATGCAGGAATTTAACTGACATACTGAGGGAGATTTTTACTGCTGTAAAGGTAACATGGACTCTCAGTAATTCAATGGAGAACATGGAAAAACTTCTCAAGTGTTTGTTATTCTGCTTATACAATACATACAAGTATTTCAGGAAACAGGAATGTTCATTATCAATCAAGATATTCTACTTAGTACAATTTATTTTTTGTCATTACTTTATGTACTACTGACTACTGTACTGGCTATTCAAGTGACTTATGTTCTTAATTCAGGGAGTTTGCAGTTTACTGTTGCACGTCAAATGTACTGACTACATTTTACATCCATTGGATATAAATTTTCCATGATCCTTTACTACATTTTTACCTTTGTTCATTGTTGTAGTTTATTTTATGGGTTGGTCAGTGATATAGGTTATGATCAATTGCAATATCTTGCAAAGGCATTTTTCCTGTAAAACTTTCAAGAATGCTTACATATAAAATGCGATTGGAAATAGATATGTTTTTATAGACTATCTTTGAAAATACTTTGTTGTATAATGAGGCAGAAAATGTTATTAGTTACATAATGGGTTTATCATAAGTAATTTTATCTAGCTTGTACATGATGGTAACTGTTGACTAAGGCAGCCAACTCCCACAGGTGGAGGTAGAGGGGGTTCTCCAGAACCCAGAAGACAGAGGAGTCATCAGCAAGATTCATCAGTGCCCATACTGTAAATACGTCACATTCAAGAAAGTCAACCTCACAAAGCATATACGTATTCACACTGGAGAAAAACCCTATTCTTGCCCTTACTGTCAAGCTAGATTTTCTCAAAAGGAAAGTTTGAAGCCACATATACGCATACATACAGGCGAGAAGCCATTTGCATGCATACAGTGCCCATATCGAGCTACTCAAAAACATAGTTTGATAAGTCATGTTTCAACACATCATACACCTAGGAAGTAGAATTACCCTAGCTATAGTTTGTTTTAAAAGATGAGAGATTTTTATACTTTGTATATTATGTATGCATTATGCATGTATGCAGTGGCATAGCCAGGCTCTAAAGTTAGAGGGAGTGAGCTTAAAAATAGACGCCATGACACGTACCGAATAACTGTAAATTCATTATTCATTTTCATTTTGTTTTTAAAAGCAAAACATAAGAAAGATACAGTTTTAAATGAAGTACATACAGTGGACCCTCGGTTAACGAATACCCCGGAAATCGTGCAATTATGTAAGTATAATTTTGTAAGTTCTTGTGGAAGTGTATTTTTGGGGGTCTGAAATAGACTAACCTACGTGAAATTTTTCCTTAAGGGAGTAAATTCGTTCGGTAATGGCACTTGAGCAGACTTCAGGAGTGAAGTTTTTACGAAACTCGGGGGTCCACTGTACTTGTTATTTTGTGTTTAAAATCAAACACAGGAAGATACAGTTTTAAATGAAGTACATACATAATTGTTATTTTGTATTTAAAATCAAACACAATAGGTAGCAAGTCTTCAGAGGGTTCCACCTCTGATGCAGCAGACGTCGTGTGCTTGCCGAATGAAAAGTAGGCATCCAGTCTCTGACATTTTGACGATTCTCTTTTTTGTTTTGCATGAAGCAATTATATATTTGTCTATGCCACAACAGACAGTATCAGCATGTGGCAAGAATATAAATATTTTGATTTGGGGCAATGATTCTTGGTTCAATCTTGACTTTTGGTTACCAACAAATGAGTTGCACAAATTCACGCTCATTTCTCTTATATGATGTGAAATGTTTCATTATCAATAATATACATAATTATACAGTGGAACCTTGATTTTTGTCTTTAATTCGTTCCAGAAAGTATGACGAAAACTGAAGCAATATTTCCCATAAGAAACAATGTAAATCCAATTAATCTGTTCCAGACACCCAAAAATATTAACATAAAATACATTTTATAGAGAATAACTATAGTTTTACATATAGAAAACAATGAGAAATAAATATAAAGGACTAATGAAATGGATAAATTAACATTTAACATAACTTTTACCTTTATTGAAGACTCTTGTTGGCGTATGGAAGATGCGAGGAGGGAAGAGGGAGGAGAGGTTATTGTTTGGAAGGGGAATTCCCTTCCATAAGGACTTAAGGTATCAAGTTCCTATCTGGGGTTAATTCCCTTCTTTGTCTTTTACTGGCACTAGGACCAGCTTGAGAGTCACTGGACCCCTGTCACACAAAAAATCTGTCCAGAGGGGTCTGTTTCTGGCGTCTCTTTAAGATTTGCTTAAAATGGGACAAGGCATTGTCATTGAACATGTTGCAGGCATGGCTTGCAACAGCTTTGTTAGGGTGATATTTCTCCACAAAACTTTGCAACTCACTCCACTTTGCACACATGTCCTTAATCACTGAAGAAGGCACATTCTCCCCTCTCTCTTCCTCTGAAGCAATTTCCTCAGCTGCGATCTGTTGCTGTTCCAGTTGGTGTTGCAGCTCTTCAGTGGTTAGCTCTTCTCTGTGGTCATCCACCAACTCTTCCACATCCTGGGCACTCACATCCAACCCCATGGACTTCCCCAAAGGCACTCTGAACTTTCTTTGGCCCCATGGTGGCCAAAGAAAGTTTGACCACCATGGGGCCAATAAACAATCACAAAAAAAAAAATGGATTACAGTGGACCGCCAAGTATCGCGTAATCCGTTCCAGGAGCTAAGCCTCAACTCGAACTGGCCGAAAGTCGAACTAATATTTCCCATAAGAAATAATGTAAATACAATTAATCCGTTTCCACCCAAAAATATTCACCAAAAAATTTATTTTTTAAAGAATAAATACTATAGTTTTACATACAGAAAACAATGAGAAATAAATATAAAGCGCTTATTTTAATGGATAAATGAACATTTGAATCAGTTTTACCTTTATTGAAGACTCTTGTTGGTGTATGAGAGAGGCAGGAGAGTTTGTTTGGAGGCAGGAAAAGATAGCCCTTCAATACGACACTAATATAAACTCTATGGCTTATTTATCTATCACAATTCATCTAATATGACATAATAAACAATATTAATAACATAGAAACATAATATATACTCTAGAATGAATAAAATACAGTGGACCCCCGGTTTACGTAATTAATTCGTTCCAGAATGCTGTTCGAGTGCCTTTAAAAAACGAATTTGTTCCCATAAGGAATAATGTAAATTAGATTAGTTCTTTTAGACCCCCAAAAATACACTTACAAAAGCACTTACAAAAATACTCTTACATAATTGTTCGAGTTTGGAGCAGTACGTAAACCGGGGGTCCACTGTATGTCATTACGAATGTGAGGACTGGTGGTAGTGTGTTATTGTTGTTGGGTGTATAAGGGCCACTGACCATAAGCCGTACATATACCGCTGGTGGTGAAGGCAGCAGGCCACCACCACTAATTCACACTGAAACAATGTACGTAATATATAAATAAAAAATACAGTGGACCCCCGAGTTTCGTAAAAACTTTACTCCTGAAGTCTGCTCAAGTGCCATTACCGAATGAATTTACCCCCTTAAGAAAAAATGTCACGTAGGTTAGTCTATTTCAGACCACCAAAAATACTTTTCCACAAGCACTTACAATATTATACTTACATAAATGTACGATTTCCGGGGTTTACGAAACTCGGGGGTCCACTGTATTTACACTGTTATTTATAAATAAGAAATATTTACACTTTAATTTATAAATAAGAAATATTTACACTTGCCTTGCAAAAGATGGTGGCAGAGGGCGTTGTTGGTCTCAGTGCCCCTATATACTACCTCAAACAACAATGGAGTTGAGTTTCGTGTCGTCATTTTTCTATCGCTTAATCGCTTAACTTACTTGCTACACTGTTAATGCTACACTTTATCGCTGGCTGGTGCTATAGCCTTTATCGACTCATGCTGCTTTAGTATCTTACATATCGTAGAATCAGTGAATCACTGAAGAAGACACATTCTCCCTCTCTTCCTCCTCCACTTTGGTACTTTGCTACAATTTCTTTCTTCAATTCTATTGTGTTTGTCACTTTCTTTACCAAAGGGCTGCCACTATGAAGTTTCTTTTTGGGGCCCATGGTGGCTTATTTCACAGTCACAATCAATAAACAAGCATTAAACACAATGAATTTATTGTGATAAACAAAGCTACACTGGTTC
>WNWK01035087.1:0-20017 GCA_009830355.1 Cherax destructor | reverse complement strand
ACTTACTTACGTTTATACATGGTTACAATCATGAACAAATTATAAAGTAATGAACAATTCACTAGTCTACACCCGGTCACAACTGTAATGAGTTCTTGGTGCAAATTTTAATTGTTGGGTCACACACACACACACATATACATACACACTTACATATACACATACACACACACATACACACTTATATACATACACACATTCAAGGAAAAAGATCTTGGGGTGAGTATAACACCAGGCACATCTACTGAGGCACACATCAACTAAATAACTGCTGAAGCATATGGGCTCCTAGCTAACCTAAGAACAGCATTCCGACATCTTAATAAAGAATCGTTCAGGACCCTGTACACTGTGTATGTTAGGCCCATACTGGAGTATGCAGCACCAGTTTGGAACCCACATCTAGCCAAACACGTAAAAAAGTTAGAGAAAGTGCAAAGGTTTGCAACAAGACTAGTCCCGGAGCTAAGGGGTATGTCCTACGAGGAGAGGTTAAGGGAAATCGACCTGACGACACTGGAGGACAGGAGAGATAGGGGGGACATGATAACGACATATAAGATACTGAGAGGAATAGACAAGGTGGACAGAGACAGAATGTTCCAGAGATGGGACACAGCAACAAGGGGACACAGTTGGAAGTTGAAGACTCAAATGAATCACAGGGATGTTAGGAAGTATTTCTTTAGTCATAGAGTGGTCGGGAAGTGGAATAGCTTGGGAAGCGATGTAGTGGAGGCAGGTTCCATACATAGCTTTAAGGAGAGGTATGATAAAGCTCATGGAGCAGGGAGCGTGACCCAGTAGCGGCCAGTGAAGAGGCGGGGCCAGGAGCTATGAATCGACCCCTGTAACCACAACTAGGTGAGTACACACACACACGCAACAGGTCCAGCCTTCAATCAACATGTGCATAGGACAAAATGGCAATTAACACGCACACACACACACACACACTGGAATGGATCAGGGAATACCTCACAGGGAGGCAACAACGGGTCATGGTGCGTGATGAGGTATCACAGTGGGCGCCTGTGACGAGCGGTGTACCGCAGGGGTCAGTCCTAGGACCAGTGTTATTCTTAGTATATGTAAACGACATGACGGATGGGATAGACTCAGAAGTGTCTCTGTTCGCAGATGTGAAATTAATGAGGAGAATCACATCGGAAGAGGACCAAGCAGGACTTCAAACAGACCTGGACAAGCTTGACATCTGGTCTAGCAACTGGCTTCTCGAATTCAATCCCACCAAATGCAAAGTCATGAAGATCGGAGAAGGACAAAGAAGACCGCTGACAGAGTACAGGCTAGGTGGACAAGGGCTACAAACCTCGGCAAAGGAGAAAGACCTTGGGGTGAGTATAACGCCAAGTACGTCTCCGGAGGCACACATCAACCAGATAACATCGGCAGCATATCGGCGACTGGCAAACCTAAGATTAGCGTTCCGTTACCTAAATAAGGAATCATTCAAGACACTGTACACCGTGTACGTCAGGCCCATACTAGAATATGCAGCACCAGTCTGGAACCCACACCTGGTCAAGCACGTAAAGAAACTAGAGAAAGTGCAAAGGTTTGCGACAAGGCTAGTTCCACAATTCAGGGGTCTGTCCTATGAAGAAAGGTTGAGGGAAATAGGACTAACAACACTGGAGGAAAGAAGGGTCAGAGGAGACATGATAACGATATACAAAATACTGCGGGAATCGACAAGGTAGACAGGGACAGGATGTACCAGAGAGGAACACAGAAACAAGGGGACACAACTGGAAGCTGAAGACTCAGATGAGTCAAAGGGATGTTAGGAAGCATTTCTTCAGCCACAGAGTAGTCAGGAAGTGGAATAGTCTAGAGAAAGGTAATGAACTAACAAGCTACAACGGTAATGAACTCACAAGCTACAAAGGTAATGAAACATGTAAGTGGAGGCAGGAATCATACATAGTTTTAAGACAAGGTATGATAAAGCTCATGGAGCAGGGAGAGCGGAGACCCAGTAGCAGACAGCGAAGAGGCGGGGCCAGGAGCTGAGTCTCGACCCCTGCAACCACAATTAGGTGAGTACAATTAGAACTACTAAATGATGTAGTTGAAGTTTTAGCAGTAAAGATCAAGAATCAAAACCTGGTAATCGTGGTTGTATATAAGAATCCGGATGCAACGTCCCATCAATTCCAGGAACAGCTTCTGAAAATTGACCACTGCTGGAAAACCTTCCAGCTCCTGCCCAACATCTTTCTCCTTGGGGATTTCAACCTAAGGTGCCAACGGGTGCGAAGGTGGGTATCAATGACCGCAAAATAGTCCGTGAATGGAACACCTCTATATGAATCTGAAAGGTCATGTACTGCTGACCGCGCAGCAGTGTCTGCCTGTTCATTGCCCTGTACGTCAACATGACCAGGGACCCAACAAAAAACAATATCCTTGTCTTTCCTAGAGATATGGTGCAACCACAGTTGGATACGAAGAACTATGGGGTGAGGTGTATCAAATTTTTGTTTAGCCTGTAAAGCACTAAAGGAGTCTGAAACGACCACAAATGGTGAAACAGGCATAGATGCAATACGGATAAGTGCCACAAGAATGGCATATAATTCAACCGTAAATATGCTAGCCGAGGGTAATAGATGCCCTCGCACGACGCTGTCCGGAAACACTGCTGTGAATCCGACGCTGTCAGATGACTTTGAACCATCGATGTATACTGCGATGGCATGGGAATGAGAACGGAAGTGGTCTAGAAAAAAAGAGCGAGAAGCTGCCATAGGTAGTTGGGCTTTCACGCAAGGCAGAGGGTAAGAACAGACTCAGACGAGGGTAGGGGAAAGGGATATTCCACATGAACGTAGAAAGGTGGTAGAGAAAAGGGAAGAAGTAAACAGGGGCAACGAACAAATAAAGAGCGTCTACTAACATCTGTGACAATCCTATACATGGAAGGATTGCGGAGGTCATGGGAGCAAACATAATAGTGAATGCAATGTGCATCACAACGATCGGACAAGGATGGAATGTTCGCTTCTACATAGAGGCTCTCAACCGGGGAAGAACGAAAAGCACCAAGGTATAAATGCAACCCCTGGTGATGGATGGGATTAAGGCTTGAAAGAGTAGCAGGGGAGGCCGCCGAATATATCTGGTCACTATAATCGAGTTTCGAAAAAATTAGGGCTGAAGGCAGGCGTAGGAGAGTTCTACGATCAGCCCCCCACGAAAGATGTGTTAGGGTTTTAAGGAGGTTCAGCCGGCTATGACAAGTTGCCTTCAGAGAGGTAAAGTGAGGTTTCCAGGACAATTGATTGTTAAACAGGAGGCCGAGAAACCTGACTGTATCACGTTCTGGGATACATGAGCCGTATTGGTACAATGGATGATCAAAGACCACTGAACGTCTAGTAAACATAATTTGATGAGTTTTGCTACTAGAAAATTTAAACCCGTGAGTGGTGGCCCAATCGGAAACATGGTTTATGGCATGCTGGAGGAAAACTGCAATGAGGTGACAGTCAGCTATAGCTATAGCAAAGTCATACACATAAAGCGATGACCAAATATTGGATGGGAGAACAGATGCCAGATTATTTACAGCAAGGAGAAAGAGTGTTGTGCTCAGAACACATCCCTGAGGGACACCTTCAAAGGAGGGGTAACCAATTAATATTTTTTCGTATGATTTTGTTCATTTTTTTTGCACGTGAAGACGTGTTTATGGACCTTATTGTCTGTGAGTTTCAATAAGATTGCCCTAAAACAAAAGAGAAAAAAAAAATATTGAAAATTCCATGAAGATTCCATTTAAAAGTAGGTCCAGCCTAAATGGCACAACGATAGGTGGATTTGAGACTTGCTACATATAAAACAATGCTAATGCTATTTTCGTACTGAAAGGCATTCCTGTAATTATCTCTAGTTAATCTACAAAAAAATAAAGTTCCTCAGTTTTTTGTTATATGCAAAATACCTTGCCCTTTACTCCCACTCAAATCCAAAAATATTTGGAATACATATTGCAAATTTTCCTTTGTGATAATTTAAAACTGTCATTGTTTTATGGTTCCTGTCAATATTATTGCATTTACTTCAATAATAAATGGTGGACCACATCAAATAGGTCAATAACTTGCTTCCGAGATAACGCGTGAAACGCCTCCGGGCTCGGAAAATGTTTTTTTTCTCTCGAAAATCTGTGTAGTTTTAGTGTTTAGTGGTGTTCTAGAGTTGTTATCCTCTCCAATACACCGTTTTCTCTCACTCAATGTCCGTCTATGTCATAGAAGACGACATGATGAAGGGGAAATAATTTTATATAAAAAATCCTGGAAGTACAGTCGACTTGTTACGGCCTATTTTATTAGTTCTAGTGTATATATCATGTTTATATGTGTTTTTTAGTGTTTATTTAGTCATTTTAGATGATATTAGATGATATTAGCGTAATAAGAAAAATTATTCCTGGCACATGGGAGTAGCCAGAGCGGGAATGTTGCCGAGCGTTCCTGATTGGCTGGCACTACCCGGGAAGCTCCACCCACACACATATAGTGCCATGTAGTCAATTATAACATTATTTATAATAATTTTTATTTGGACATGATACAAAGAATTACATTTGGTTATTGAGATTACATGAGGTGTACATGCCAAAAGCCCCTAGTATGCAGGGCATTTTGGGCAGACTTAAAATTAACTTAAAACTAAATTGTAAGAATTATTGTAGATAGTTTACAATGAGTAAAGGTGAGTATTTAAGCTATGAAATTTGAACATAGTTTTGTACTTTTGTCTTCATTATAAAATTAATTAAATCAGATTAAACAAATTAAAGCAATAATAATAATAAAATAATAAAAAGTTATGGTTGATAATTTATAAAATAAGTAAAGTTGCATATCTAAGTTTTAAAGTTTGAATATAAGTTGAACATATCAATTAATTGTAGCAATTTATTGCAGCAATGCAACTAATTGAGTGAGATAACAATTTAAAACAATTAATTGCATTGCAGTTAGTTTACGTGGTCATTATAATGTAAGTGTTGTGGAAATAATTAGCTAAGTATGTATTATTCAGAACAGGTTTTACATTCATTCATTCGTTCATTCATACATTACATTGACTTTAAAGTCAGGTTTTACGTTAAGTGATTATTCTACTTTGCTGGGAATGGTTGATGTGGAGCAATTAGCTTTGGGTGAGAAGGTGGTTTTTTAGCATCGTTTAGAATTGGGTTACAGGCAGGGTTTCTTTGGCAATGACAGGTAATGAATTCCAAATTTTCGTGCCTTTTATGTGCATTGAGTTTTTACATAGTGTTAGATGGACACGGGGAACATCAAGGAGTGATCTGTGTCTAGTGTTATGGTCATGTGTCCTGTTAAAATTGGTAAGGAGAAGTTTGAGTGGTGGGTTAATATTTGCATAGAGTGTTCTATGTATGTAATAGGCACAGTAAAAAGTATGGATGTCTTGTATTGTGAGTAAGTTTAGGTTTTTGAATATTGGTGGAGTATGTTGTCTGGAGTGTGAATGTGTTATCATTCTAACTGCTGCCTTTTGTTGTGTTATTAGTGGTCTGAGATGAGTTATTGATGTAGAGCCCCATGTGCAGATTCCATAGGTGAGGTAGGGGTAAATGAGTGAGTGATATAGGGTAAGGAGAGCTGGTTGTGGAACATAGTACCGTATCTTGGATAGTATTCCCACGGTCTTTGAGACTTTCTTGGAAATTTGTTGTATATGTGTCTGAAATTTGAGGCCACTGTCAAGATGTATTCCTAAGAATTTTCCTCTGTGAGTTTTGTGATAGGGGACCCGTTTATCATTATGTTAAGTGGTGCGTTTGTAGCTCTGTTCCCAAACTGGATAAAATAGGTTTTATCAATATTGAGAGTAAGTTTGTTGATCATCATCCAGGTAGATATTTTCTGCAATTCAGTATTTGCAGTGTTGGCTAGTGTGTCTGGGCTTGGGTGAGAGATAACGTATGTAGTGTCATCTGCAAAAAGTATGGGTTTGAGTAGTTGAGATGCATTTGGTAGGTCGTTAATGTAAATGAGAAAGAGTAGTGGGCCAAGAACACTTCCCTGTGGGACACCTACGGTAATAGTTTGCGCGGTGGAGCTAGCTCCATTTGTGTACACATATTGGTTTCTGTTGCTAAGGTATGATTTTAGGTAGTTTAGGAGTGTCCTCTTATACCATAGTGCGATAATTTTAAGTGTAACAGATCATGGTCAACTGTATCAAAAGCTTTACGTAAATCAATG
This sequence comes from Cherax destructor, assembly GCA_009830355.1. NCBI lineage: Eukaryota > Metazoa > Arthropoda > Malacostraca > Decapoda > Parastacidae > Cherax > Cherax destructor. Next base: position 13,742 of record WNWK01035087.1, on the reverse strand, counting down.
AAGATTCCCACTGGGATTTCTTTTTTCTCAAGGGCGGTGTAAATTATTTCTAACATGTGTATAATGGCATCATTTGTATTTTTATTAGGCCTGAATCCAAATTGACAGTGGTTGAGTACGTTGTTGGAGGTGAGGTAGGAATATATTTGTCTATGAATTAATTTTTCAAAGATTTTGAGAGAAGGGGTAAGTTAGATATCGGCCTGTAGTTATTCAGGTCTGTTTGATCTCCTCCCTTATGTATTGGGTGACCTCGCTATTTTGAGTATTGATGGGAAGGTAGAGGATTCAATGGATTTGTTAAAGTGTTGCAATAATTGGTGAGAGAACTTGAGAGGCTTTTTTGTATATAAAAGGTGGTAAGTTATTTAGGTCACCTGCTTTGTTTTTTAATGTGTTGATTATAAGTGAAACTTCTATTTGGTTGGTTGGGGCTAGGAATAGTGTGTTCGGATAAGTACCAGTGAGATAGTCGTTAGGTGGAGTATTAGAACTTGGGATTTTGCTTGCCAGCTTTTAACCTATTGTGGAGAAGAAATCATTGAGTTTGTTTGCTGTTTCAATAGGTGGGAGTAGGGGTTCATCTGGTTTTGTTAGTTTGATTGTTCTGTTTGTGGATATCTTTTTTGTTCCTAGAATTTCAGATAGGGTTTTCCAGGTCTTTTTTATATCACCTTTTAAATTATGTAATCTGTTCTCATAGTACAGTTTTTTTGACCTTCTTATCAGACTCGTTAGGTTTGATGAGTAGCGTTTTGTTTGTTCTCTTGATATTTGTCCCATCTTGAACTGTTTTTCATATAGGTGCTTTATATTAATGGACTTGAGTATGCTGGGGGTTAGCCAGGGACTATTTAATCTTTTAGTTGTGATTTGTTTAGTTTTTTTAGGACAGTGTTTATTATAGAGGTATTGGGTCTTTTTAAGAAAATTATTAATACATAAGTCAGTATCTGGGAAGTTGTCTATTTCTGTTTGCCAGTCAATGTTTGTCATAGCTGTTATAAAGCTATTTATAGCTGTCTCATTATGTAGTCTGAAGGTAACTTTAGTAGTCTCTAGTATAATTTTCCGAGATTTGTTATGAGAAAGGTTGGGTAGTGGTCAGTGGTATTGTCTGTGATTATGCCTGATTTTAATGGGGATATGGTGTTAGTCCAGATATGGTCTAATAGAGAGGCACAGGTCTCAGAGATTCTCGTAGGTTTTGTTATTGTCGGGAGCAGCAAGCAGTTGCTCATAGTGTTTGTGAATTCAGTTACTAGTAGGTCCTGATCTTGTAGGAGGTTTATATTGAAGTCGCCTGTGAGGATTAAGTGGTCTTTGTTCATGTGTGCATCAGTAATCATACTTCCTAATTTTTCACTAAATTGCTGAATGTTTGACTGTGGTAATCTATAGATGTTTATAACTGTGAGAGGTTTTTGTAGATATTTGGATTTAAATTTAGCTATTATATATTCTCCATGTTCATCTCTTGTGCAAGTATTGTTAATACATTCAAGCTGGTCTGAGTAGAACATAGCTGTGCCACCTCCTTGTTGGTCTGGCCGACAATTGTGTATGGCTGTGTAACCAGGAATGGCATAGATATCTATAGTATGAGGCTTTAACCATGTTTCAGTGAGAGCAATGATGGACATACTGGCCTGTAGTGAGTTTAATAATGCAGTGAGGTCATCAAAATGTTTGCTTAAAGATCTGACATTGTAATTAAAGATAGTTATGTTATTGTTGGATTTGAGTAGTGTTTTAGCCTGTTCTGCTGTGTAGTAATGACAATTGTTGTTAGGTTCATGTAAGTCATTTAATAGAAGGTTGATTTCAGGATCAATGTTTGGAATCATAAGATTTAGTGTGATTCTATAATTAAACTTAAAATTAGAACAACACAAGTAGACCTAAGAATAGGACAATGCAAAAGGATTTCTTGGCACGTGAGTTAGTACGTTGAATATGTTTACAAAAATGAAAGAATGAGCTAAGGTAGTCAATTTACAGCTAATAAGAATCTAAAACTATAGCACCTGAGTTAGCACCTGAGTAAGTTAATTAATTAAACAAAAGTTTATATATGAGTGTGATTCTAAAAAGATTAAGAACAATGAATAATGCTAGACTTAAAGATATGATATCTGATCAATTGATTTTTCTAGCTAATTGGATTAACAGACTTTTGAATAGAAGTTACAGAGGTTTAGGATATATCTTTACAATGTAATTGATTTATTATTTAACTAGCTAATAGAACTGGTTGGAAAGTTACTATGATTAGTATTAATTTATAATGGAACAAATATTAAGATTCAGTATTGCACTAGTTGTGATTATAGAATTTATTAAAGGCAACATAATGAAAATCAAAGTTAATTATTAAAAGAGAGATAAGTGCTAAAGTGTATAAAAGTGTACAAAAGTAAAATTTATTAGTATTAAAAATATTAAAAGATAAGTACAATTTTTAGCAAATAAGGTGATTAATAGAACTTATAAATTCTAAGCAAGTAAGCTGATAAAAATATATAGGTATGTGGGTTGAAAAATGGGCACAAGTAAAAATTGTATGTATTTAAAATAAAAGTAAAACTATTTGTCAAAAATATTCATCAGAGGATAGACAAATACTTAAATGAGGAAGATGGGCAAAACATACACTACACTATACGTAGGGGTTTGGTATTGACATTGTGTTTATACAGTCTCTGTTATATTTGCATCCCTAAGGAATCTTGATAGTTCAGTCTCAGTTGTGATAGTATACAACTGACCTACACTTGTTTTTTTCACTAGAATTTTTCCATCCCGAGTGAAACATTGGTGGATTTTATCATTATTCTCTCGCTTAAGTTTTCTGATTCTATACCAGAGGTTCTGACGTTTTCTGGTCAGACACTCATTAATGAATACTTGTTTCCTGGCTATAATAGATGATCTAATTAGATCTGTTTTCCTGTCATGTGGTGAATCTAAGCATAACACTTTTTCTACCATGGGAACCTAGTAATCGTGCTTCTTTATATCTGTCACTGGTACATTTACGTTCATTTGATCTTTGATGATCTGTAAAGTAATGTCTTTACTGTTTGCTTGGGTCATATCACTGGGAAAGAATGGACTGTTCACTATTACTGCGTCTGATAACTTGTCTTGCTCGGTTTTGTCCTCTTGTAGTGCAAGGTAGTCATTAAACTGGTTATCCATGTTGTTCTTCCACTCCTTTACTGCTTCCTCAACCTTTGTGTTTATAGATGTTATCTGTTCAGTGTGGCTATTAATGACAGTTTGGAGGGTTTTGCCTAAATCAGTCATTCCAGTTGTTGTTAACTTTTGTTCAAGGCTGAGGATTTTGTTTTCAAGTTGTGTCATCCTGGTATCTTGTTGTTGAAGTGCTTTACGTTGGTCCATATTTTCATTGATTAATTTGATGATGTATGACTTTAGTGTATCTGGATCATTCGTCATACCTGAGAGATTATCTGGGGTGAAGCCAGTGAAGGGGGAGCTTGTGGGGGAGGAGCCATGTTTGTTGTTGATGCGTCGCCCTGAATAATACAAGTAATAGCAATAAAAACGGAAAAAACGAAAAAATACGGGTTGCAAGCAGTCATGTTGGTGGCGCAGATGTCACCATACATGATATAAATGGCTGTAATTCCTTGTAGAAACGTCGTAGAACATTGATTCTGGTACCATTGTGTAGCCAGAGAGTTAAGCTATTTTTCTATACCAATAACTCAATTTTCATATTTTTTCGCTCGCGAGCCGCGCGCTGCGGAGACGGTTACCCGCCCCTTCAGCTTGGGCAAACTCCGGGAAAGCTCATTACTAACTCGGATATGGAAATGTCTTTCAGTTAAGAAGGCCTTAAGGAAAAATGGTAGATTACCTCGGAGGCCTAAGGAGTGGGCCTGGGCCAAGATATTAAACCTCCAAGTTGTGTCATAAGCCTTCTCAAGGTCAAAAAAGATGGTGATAATCGAGTGGTTATTAGCAAAGGCATTACGAATATACGTATCGAAGCGCAGTAAGTGGTCAATGGCAGAACGGCCCTTACGAAAGCCATATTGACTAGTGGAAAGACTATTGTGCGTCTCTAAATACCACATTAACTATTAACCATATCCGAGTTAGTAATGAGCTTTCCCCGGAGTTTGGGTGTTAGTCGACTGGTGTGAGTCACATCCTAGGACACTGACCTAATCTGCCCGAAATGCTCAGCATAACAAGGGGCTTTCTATATAGTAGTATGTAATTGATGTCAGCAATAACAGTAAGAATAACTTTTACGAGGTAAGATTGTCCAACACTTACACATGCAAATAAAATAGATACGATACAAATAGACGGATCACCACTTCAGGGAACCTATTAGTAGAATATACAGTAAAGCAACCAACAAAAATCAATCATGAAACCCTGTGTAATATGCAACCAAACAAGCAAACGTTCCTCTGCATGGATTACATGCATCTTTTGTGGTAAATGCTGCCACGCCCCTTGTGTAGGCATTCAATACTCTACCACCCGAGATATTAAACAAGGGAAGTGTTTTTGGTATGTCCAAATGAGACCGAACTGTGGAATAAAACCACATCGATATTAAAAGATGACAACACCAAATCGGACTTCAAAAAAAACATGACAGCTTTCTATAACAGTTGGGACAGTAAAAAATCAGGGCCAGATGGTGCTACCGCCCCTGGTACAGATGTTGAAATGATACCCAATATATTTAAGAATGGAGAAATAAATGATGGTGACCTGAAGAGGGATAGTAGCTCTAGTGAAATAAATGACAGGGAAACAGGTGTAGACAAGGACACACCAAAACAGTGGTACAAACTATCAATAACACGGTAGATAGTTAACAATGTGATGCCCAGGGAAATACTGAAGATAAATTACCGGAAACAGTTGACGGCTCCATTGTTAGCAATAGTAACGAAGACAGACATGAGACAAGAACACACCCACCAATGGGGAACACAGTCACAAAAAACAAGGGCAAACGGAAACCAGGCCTATGTGAATATTATGCACTTGGTATCTGCAGGCATGGAAAATCTGGGAAATCAGATGGGTCATGCAATTATGATCACCCCAGAAAATGCCGTTCCCATATGAAAACAGGCAAATGCAACCTCCCGTCCTGTAAGTTTTTCCACCCTGAAATATGCCACACATCAATTCAGGAAAGACAGTGCTATAACTTATATTGCCAGGCATACCACCTAAAGGGTACAAGGCGACACAGAACATCCAGACCATGGCAAAATCAGGGTAGCCACAGCCACTCCGGAGAGAGAGGTTTTTTAGTGCCAGGAAGGAAAAAAAACTGGCAGGAAATGACAGAAATTGTACACCAACTGCAATCATTTCTGGAGTGGAATCACAGTCAGTGGCCTCCACTCCATTACAACAGATATTAGAGCCAGGAAAAAAAGACCCCCCCCCATACCATCAATACCACTAATCCAACTACATTCATCTTTGCTAATATACAGGGTCTAAAGCCAGCAACAAACAACAAGGTACCTTACATTCGTGGACTGCTTACAGAGTCAAACGCTATGTTTGCGGCTTTACAGAGACCCACATAAGAGATCACTTGGACAATGAAATATGGATCCTGGGCTACAACCTATACAGGTGTGACAGAGTGAACAGGCAAAAAGGGGGGGTTGGCCTGTATATCACAGAGTCACTTATATGTTCAGAACTACTAAATGCCTCAAATGATGTAGTTGAAGTACTAGCAATAAAGGTCGAGAATCAAAACCTAGTCATCGTGGTTGTCATAACAATTCCACTGTCTGGAAAATCTTCCAGCTCCTGCCCCCAACATCTTGCTACTGGGGATTTCAACCTCAGGCACCTAAATGGAGGAACATTGCAAACAATGTGGTAGCAGAGATAACACCAGGAGGCAGCTCAGATGAAAATTCACACATGCATGAACTTTTAAATCTCTGCACCAAGTTCACCTTAAACCAGCAAATAGTAGAGCCCACAAGATTAGAGAATATGCTGGACCTCATCTTCACCAACAATGATGATCTGATACGAAATGTCATCATATCAAAAACAATATACTCAGATCACAACATAATAGAGGTCCAGACATGCATGCGGGGAGCCCCAGATCAACAAAATGTGATCAGCCATGAGGGAGCTTTCTCCAAATTCAACTTCAATAACAAAAACATAAGGTGGGACCAAGTAAACCAAGTCCTAAATGATATAAACTGGGAAGATTGCCTAAGCATCACGGATCCCAACCTATGTCTAGAACAAATTAACTCTGTGGTACTTGAGGTTTGCTCAAGGCAAATTCCCTTAATTGCCCCTAATGCCATGGCATGTCAGTGGCTCTCCTTGCACTCAATTTACATTGTAACTTCCGATACCCATGTAATCTGCAATGAAATAAAATTTGTTTGTTGTTTGTTTGTTTGAAAAGGAGGAGAAGATGCAAACTGGAAAGAGAGAGGCGCTCCCTATACAGGCGAAGGCACAGAATAACGGAGCGGCTACAGGAGGCCAATATCTCTGAAATACGTAGGGAGACACTAGTCAGAGAAATAGCAAACATCGAATTAAAACTAAAGGAATCCTATAGGAATCAAGAGACACGGGAAGAAGTAAGAGCCATAAATGAAATTGAAAGAAACCCTAAGTATTTCTTTTCCTATGCAAAATCAAAGTCGAGAACAACAACCAGTATTGGGCCCCTACTTAAACGGGATGGGTCATACACAGATGACAGCAAGGAAATGAGTGAGTTACTTAAATCCCAGTATGACTCAGTCTTTAGCGAGCCACTAACCAGACTGAAAATCGAAAACCTAAATGATTTTTTTATGAGAGTGCCACAGAACTTGACAGACGCATGCCTTTCTGACATCATCACGACGCCAAATGACTTCGAAAAGGCAATAAATGACATGCCCATGCACTCCGCTCCAGGCCCAGACTCATGGAACTCTGTGTTCATCAAGAACTGCAAGAAGCCCCTATCACATGCTTTAAACATCCTATGGAGAGGGAGCATGGACACTGGGATCGTCCCGCAGCTACTAAAAACAACAGACATAGCCCCGCTCCACAAAGGGGGCAGTAAAGCAATAGCAAAGAACTACAGACCAATTGCGCTAACGTCCCATATCATAAAATCTTTGAAAGGGTTCTAAGAAGCAAGATCGCCACCCATCTTGATACCCATCAATTGTACAACCCAGGACAGCATGGGTTTAGAGCAGGCTGCTCCTGTCTGTCCCAACTACTGGACCACTACGACAAGGTCCTGGATGCTCTAGAAGATAAACAGAATGCAGATGTTATATACACAGATTTTGCAAAAGCCTTTGACAAGTGTGACCATGGTGTAATAGCACACAAAATGCGTGATAAAGGAATAACAGGAAAAGTTGGTAGATGGATCTATAATTTCCTAACATGTAGAACACAAAGAGTAGTAGTCAACAGAGTAAAGTCTGAGGCAGCTACTGTGAAAAGCTCTGTTCCACAAGGCACAGTACTTGCTCCCATCCTATTCCTCATCCTAATATCAGACATTGACAGGGATATAAGCCACAGTGCTGTGTCTTCCTTTGCAGATGACACCCGAGTCTGTATGACAGTGTCCACCCTTGAAGACACTGCAAAACTCCAAGCAGACATAAACCAAATCTTTAAATGGGCTGCAGAAAACAATATGAAGTTCAATGATGAGAAATTTCAATTACTCAGATACGGAAAACGTGAAGAAATTAAAATCTCATCTGAGTACAAAATTTATTCCAACCACACAATAGAGCGAAAAACTAATGTCAAAGACCTGGGAGTGATCATGTCAGAGGATCTCACCTTCAAGGACCATAACAATGTAGCAATTGCATCTGCTCGAAAAATGACAGGATGGAAAATGAGAACCTTCAAAACCAGGGATGCAAAGCCCATGTTGACACTTTACAGATCGCTTGTTCTATCTAGGCTGGAATATTGCTGCACACTAACTGCACCTTTCAAGGTGGGTGAAATTGCTGACCTTGAAAATGTGCAGAGAACCTTCACCGCACACATAAGTGCGATAAACCACCTCAACTACTGGGAACGTTATAAGTTCCTAAACCTGTACTCTCTAGAACGCAGGCGGGAGAGATACATTATTATATACACATGGAAAATTCTCGAGGGCTTAGTACCAAACTTGCACACAAAAATCACTCCCTACGAAAGCAAAAGACTCGGCAGGTGATGTAACATCCCCCCAATGAAGAGCAGGGGTGCCACTAGCATGTTGAGGGACAACACAATAAGTGTGAGGGGCCCAAGATTGTTCAACTGCCTCCCAGCATACATCAGGGGGATTACCAACAAGCCCCTGGCTGTCTTCAAGCAGGCACTGGACAGGAACCTCAAGTCGGTACCTGATCAGCCGGGCTGTGGTTTGTACGTTGGACTGCGTGCGGCCAGCAGTAACAGCCTGGTTGATCAGGCTCTGGTCCAACAGGAGGCCTGGTCACAGACCGGGCCGCGGGGGCGTTGACCCCTGGAATTCTCTCCAGGTAGACTCCAGGTAGGTCTGTATACGATGTACATGTACTTGTAGTAAATAAAGATATTATTTTTATTATTATTATTATTATTATTAACTAGACGTTCCATCACCTTGCAAACTGCACTGGTAAGAGCAATGGGACGGTAGTGGGAGGTATCACGTCCCGTAGTACCCAGTTTGCGAAAAGGTAGAACAATAGCAGACTTCCACAGCTGGGAAAGAACTCTTTGCGACCATATAAGATTAAAGAGTCATAAAAGGACAGTAAGAGCAGACTGATGTAAATGCTGCAGCATACGAATATGTATGCCGTCTGGCCCAGCTGCCGATGATCGGCAAGCAGAGAGTGTTGCCTCCAGTTCTTGAAGGGTAAAAGGTACATTATAGGAGTCTTCTCTAAGAGAAGAAAAATCTAAGGGCTTTAACTCGCTGGCAGACTTAGAAGAAAGGAACGAGGGGCATAGATGGAGACCCTGAGAAATGCGGACCAGATGATTACCAATTTCAGTGGCAATAGCAAGAGGGTGTGCTATATCGACACCGGCAACATGAAAAACAGGAGCCGGGTCGGGAGAGAATTTACCACTCAATTTCCACACTTTCTTCCAGACTGTACTCATCGAGGAAGCCGAAGTGACAGTAGAAATGTAATCTCGCCAGCAAGTGCGTTTAGCATCACGTATGACACGGCGAGCAATTGCTCTCCTCTGCTTAAAATCAAGGAGTCTCTCTGTGGTTCTGTTATATCGATACCTGCCCCATGCAGCGCGTTTCAAATGTACTGCCCGAGCACAAGCAGGAGACCACCAAGGCACGCACTTCTGAGAATGCTTGCCTGAGGTTTGGGGGATAGAATGTGAAGCTGCGGTATAGACGGAGGACGAAAAGAGATGTAACCCCTCATCAATGGAGGATGAGGAAGAAACCTCAAGAAAGGCAGTAAGATGTGCATAAAGGTCCCATTTTGCCTGGTCAAATTGCCAGCGTGGGCTACGAGGAGGTGGAGAATACGAAGGGGACTTAAGATGATTGGAAAATGATAGCTGTCATGTAAGTCTGGGAGGACAGACCAGGTGAAGTCGAGGACAGTTGTGGAAGAGCAGATGGAAAGATCGATGCAAGAGAAAGAATGAATTCGAGGATCAAAATGGGTGGGAGTACCTGTATTTAAAACATGGAGGGGGAGAGAAGCAAGAAATGCCTCCAACTGAATGCTGTGGGAGTCACAGTGCCACCTCCCCCAGAGAAAAATGGTGGCGGCAAGGAAGAAACCAGAAAAGCAACATCTGGGATAGACAATGCCCGAGAAGGGGAGAGACACAGACAACAGAGTGTATAACACTTATTCAAGTGGATACGGGCTGCTGTGTAATGTAGAGAAGAATGAACATAGAGCTGACGGTAAGGAATACCAGTGCATATACGAAGAGCACTTTTGTTAAAGGTTCCATCGGAAAAAGGATCCGATGAATATAATAAATCATAGCCCGAAAAGGGACAGATAACAGCGGAGTGTAATTTGGGTTCTTGTAAACAGACTCCAATAGGGAAAAACTGGGAGAGCAACACCTGAAGCTCACCCTGGTTGCCCCTGAGGCCTCGGATATTCCACTGCAAATAAGCAATGATTTATGAAGAGAAAAATACAAGTCAAAGTTAGAGGTATCTATGGACTAGGGTTAGAAAAGTCCATGTGTGGAGGCAGCAGAAGACCTGTAAGCCGAGGAGTGGGACCCTGTGAAAAAAGGAGGGGTTTAGACAGAGAAGAGAGAGGAGGAGGAACCGGAGGTGGAGTGGTGTCCATCAATGTTCCATTCTCTGTAATATATTCTGCAATAGCTTCCAGCGTTTTGGAAGACAAAGATGCATGATGTGGGACCACATTAGAGAGGAAGAAGAAGGAGGGTGAGCAACAATCGGGGAGACTATAGACTGTACTAAAGTAGAAGGCGAGGAGATGGAAGAGGAAACTGTCGAAGGGGCTTGGGAGGGGATAGGAGTGGAAGTGACCTGGGGGGGAAGAACAGTCAAGGAAGAAACTTGGGAGGGGACAGGGGATGAAGATATTGAACGAGGAGGAAGATGAACCTCCACACATGTTACAGAACTAGTTGGAGGTGAAGAACCTGGCAATGGGGATTTTTTGCTGGACTTATGAGAAGAAGAGGGGCGGTGAGGATTAAGTGATGGACGAGGGCGTGCAGACACAGAACTGTGCGAGTGAGTAGAAGAAGGGGTGAGGACAGTATGGAATGCCAAGGTAGGGACCTCAGAACCAAAAATAGCAAAAGAATTCAAGACAGGGGTAACTGAGGATGGGGCGACCGTAGAGAAGCCGTGGGAGTTGGGACCCCAGAAGTGGGGGGATCCTTTAGCAATGCGAGAAGAACGAAGAACGAAGGTCAGACGTGTCAAAAGGGCCGGTCGGAACCCCGGTATCTGAAGCAGGTGACGAACCGGCACCAGCAAGAGGTACAGGGGTATTGGAAGTGTCCAAAGAGTAGTCTATTAACGAGTTAGGGTCAGAACAGGGTGCGGTATCAGGAAGGGGCCCAGGGGTAGTAGGTTCACAGATTAAGTCATCCATGGTTAGGTTACTTCTTTCTTTTTGTTTTTAAAAAAAAAAAGAAAGAAGAAAATAAACTAAAAAGAAAAAAAGGGGAAACGTGCAGGAATAGCTCCTAGGAGGAATGAAAGGGGCATAAACTCCCCTCCGTGCCCAAGAGGACCTCAACACTGCAAGTAGTGCAGATGCTGCATGGAACCCGTGCCATACTCTACCCTTCATGCCAGTAAACCAGCAATCCGGGATAGCAACCTCACATCCACCGAGCCACCTCAGTGGACAAAAGAGAGGGTGGCCAAGTACCTGCAATAAAGCATACCTCGTTCGGCCACCACCCCCGGAATCCGAAAGGTGGCCTCCAGAGATACAACTGTCACCTGAAAGATACTCAAAGCCACCCCCTGGAAGACCGGAGAGGGATCGGGACATCCCCAGGCGATCCAGATTCCATGGCAAACTACACCACCACCAAGAACCTCAATGGAATGGGATGGACCACGGTACCCTTCCCCCTACCTAGGAACCAGAATGCCTGTGGAGAGAATCCCACAGGCTAGAAATGGGAAGGGAATAAGGGAGGGATGAGGAGGATGATGGGGAAGATGAGATAAGGAATGGGGGATTGGGGGGTAATTAGGTTTGGTCTGAGGAAGAAAACCAAGAGGTCCAATTCCTCAGACCGATAGCCTCTTTACCACGACAAGGAGCCCCCTTAAAGAGGGGGACTTAAGTAGGGGCCCAATACTGGATGTTGTTCTCGACTTTGATTTGGCATAAGAAAAGAAATAATTTGGGTTTCTTTCAATTTCATTTATGGCTTTTAGTTCTTCCCACATTTCTTGATTCCTGTATGATTCCTTTAGTTTTAATTCGATGTTTGCTATTTCTCTGACCATTGCCTCCCTACATATTTCAGAAATATTGGCCTCTTGTAACCACTCTGTTATTCTTTGCCTTCGCCTGTATAAGGAATGCCTTTCACTTTCTAGTTTACATCTCCTTTTCCTTAAGGGAATTTGAATTTAGCAAACCTCAAGTGCCACAGAGTTAATTTGTTCTAGACATAGGTTAGGATCTGAGATGCTTAGGCTATTTTCCCAGTTTATAACATTTAGAACTTGGTTTATTTGGTCCAACCTTATGTTTTTGTTATTGAAGTTGAATTTGGTGAAGGCTCCATCACAACTGATCACATTTTGTTGGTCTGGGGCCCCCACTTACATGTCTGGACCTCTATTATATTGTGATCTGAGTATATTGTTTTTGATATGATGACATTTCGTATCAGATCATCATTGTTAGTGAAAATAAGGTCCAGCATATTCTCCAATCTTGTAGGCTCTAATATTTGCTGGTTTAAGGTGAATTTGGTGCAGAGATTTAAAAGCTCGTGTGTGTAAAAGTTTTCATTTGAGCAGCCTCCTACCTGGACCTGGAGAGAATTCCAGGGGTCAACGCCCATACGGCCCAGTCTGTGACCAGGCCTCCTGGTGTTATCTCTGCTACCACATTGCTTGCAATATTCCTCCATTTTGGCAACAACAACAACGCTGGTCTGACCTGCTAAATAACAAACTTCATTCTATTAAACCAAGTATAGGTTTCTGGCCTTCTTGTCACAAGTGTTGAGGTTGGGAGATTACACTTTCCCGTCTTCGCATCGGCCACACTCGTCTTACTCACGGGTATCTCATGGAGAGGCTCCCTGCCCCTCTCTGTGAGCATTGTCAGGTTCCAGTGTCTGTTCGACATATTCTGTTGGACTGCCCACTCTATCAACGAGCACGCAGAATTTACCTCCAACGGCGTCTTTGCTCTGCAGCCCTTTCTTTACCTTCCCTTCTTGCAGATGGACCCTCCTTTAATCCTGACTCTCTCGTTGACTTTTTGACAGAAACTGACTTATTACACAAACTCTGAAGATTATACCTCTAGCACCTCCCTTAGTCCCTTCTACCTCGATCTCTTGCTACCATCTATCCCTGCACTATCCACCGTCATCTTGCACTCCATACCCTACTAATCATCCATATCCCTCTTACAACCCATTCTCCTTGCATCCTGCAATAACCTGCAGCGCTGTATAACCCTGTGGTTTAGCACTTCTATTTGATTATAATAATAATATTGTATGGTTAGAATTTGTTGTATACCCTGATACAGTTATAATTTCCACAAGTTTTACGTATCTGAGTAGTTGAAATTTCTCTTCATTGAAGATTGTGTGGAGAATGCTGGTCTAAAGTCACAATATTCTCACGAGACCCCATGGCTTAATAAGCAATCCTGTGATGTTGTATAGCACTGTTTCTTGAGGTTGTACACAATACACGCCATTAAATAGCCTGTACAATCAATAACTTTTATTATATAAAGGATTCCTCTCATGTTTCAAGAGTGAGAATTCAATTGTTTCTTTCCATGGTGGAATTGGTGGGTACAATGATCTGGGGAGCAGCCCACCCTGGTGGGTGATTACAAGACCCAACATGGTTGAAGATGGCATTCGACTCCTGGCCCGTCCTGACTTAGTACTGACGTTGGGCTAATCAGAAATTAAATAATCCTATAACATAGAGTGACTGGACTACACATGCAAACCCGGAGTTTGTTATC
>WNWK01035086.1:0-20017 GCA_009830355.1 Cherax destructor | reverse complement strand
TTGTTCATTCCTTAGTAGGAAAGGATAAAGTTGTGAGCTAAAGATAGAAAATTAAAAAAAATCCAGACAGAACGCTTTTGCTGGTGTTTTGTTATCAGATTTTAGTATCTAGTAAGATTTTTGTGTGTTCAAGTTCTCTCCAGTTCTGATTTTTAAACAGAAAACCCCGGGTCCCGAGTTTATCTTTCCGTTAAAACTTTTTCCCCTGTAAATATTTATTCTTCCTCAGAAGCCAGAGTGCATGAATACACACGATTGATCATCAAATTTGCAAATTGAAATTGTAATATATAGTCGGTGTCGAGTAATTATTACCTGCAGTAAGAGATAGTGAGAGCCGTTCTCCTTTGCTCATACTTTGTGTCATTGAGCTAACTATTTCAACCGGGGAGAGATCCTTCCACTCCACCGAGCCTGTTCATTCCTTCAGTAGGAAAGTGATTATAAGTTAATCAAAACTGAGTTTGTTCATTCCTTCAGTAGGAAAGTGATCATAAGTTGTGAGCTAAAGATAGAAAATTAGAAAATCCAGACTAGAACTGACGTTATTGACTGTGTGTTTTGTTATCAGATTTCTAGTATCTAGTAAGATTTTTGTGTGTTCAAGTTCTCTCCGAGTTCTGAGTTTTAACAGTATAACCCGTGTGCGCCGAGTTTATCTTTCCTGTTAAAACTTCTTCCCTGTAAATATTTATTCTTCCTCAGAAGCCGTAGAGTGCATGAATACACATCGATTGATCGATCAAATTTGCAAATTGTAATTGTAATATATATAATCCATTATATCTAGATCCTTTTAAAATTCTCCTAAGTACCATTAACTCAAGAAGTGCGAGAGTAAGATTTATCTTGATTAGTTCCAAGTTATAATGTGTTTGCTATTGTATAGATTCACCCAGTGCCACCTGTCTGTTCAGCCTATAGAGTTGTATAGTATGCCGAGACGTCATACGATAACATGGCCGAGCTGTCGTGTCAGTATCATATATACACTTGTGTAGTGTATCAGCGTTCATCCTAGTTATACAGCTGGTCCCTTTGCGTGTGACGTCACGATACCCGCTGACGTCAGAGGCTCAGCGCATGTGCGTAGCCACGCATAGGCGCCTACCCTCACAAGTCATTGACATACAGGCCGTACGGACGTGGCTGGGCTCTCTCCTTCACATACTGTAAATGTATCGTAACCATCCTTACAAGGAGTGTCTTTGACAACCTATACATCTCTCCCAAGATCCACACAACGCTCCTACGTCCTATGGTTATCCTCACGCTCGTAGGTCCTAATTGGGTTGATATTCTCACGCTCGTAGGTCCTAATTGGGTTGATATCCCCACGCACGTAGGTCCTAATTGGGTTGATATCCCCACGCTCGTACGTCCTAATTGGGTTATCCTCACGCTCGTAGGTCCTAATTGGGTTGATATCCTCACGCTCGTAGGTCCTAATTGGGTTGGTATCCCCACGCTCGTAGGACCTAAGTGGGTTGGTATCCCCACGCTCGTAGGACCTAAGTGGACTGGTATCCCCACGCTCGTAGGACCTTAATAGACTAGTATTCCCACGCTCGTAGGACCTAAGTAGGTTGGTATCACCATGCTCGTAGGACCTAAGTGGGTTGGTATCATCATGCTCGTAGGACCTAAGTGGGTTGGTATCACCACGCTCGTAGGACCTTAGTAGACTAGTATTCCCACGCTCGTAGGACTTAAGTGGGTTGGTATCACCATGCTCGTAGGACCTAAGTGGGTTGGTATCACCATGCTCGTAGGACCTAAGTGGGTTGGTATCACCACGCTCGTAGGACCTTAGTATACTAGTATTCCCACGCTCGTAGGACCTAAGTGGGTTGGCATCACCATGCTCGTAGGACCTAAGTGGGTTGGTATCACCATGCTCGTAGGACCTAAGTGGGTTGGTATCACCATGCTCGTAGGACCTAAGTGGGTTGGTATCACCACGCTCGTAGGACCTTAGTAGACTAGTATTCCCACGCTCGTAGGACCTAAGTGGGTTGGCATCACCATGCTCGTAGGTCCTAAGTGGGTTGGTATCACCATGCTCGTAGGTCCTAAGTGGGTTGGTATCACCATGCTCGTAGGACCTAAGTGGGTTGGTATCACCATGCTCGTAGGACCTAAGTGGACTAGTATCCTTACGCTCTTAGGACCTAAGTGGGTTTGAATCACCACGCTCGTAGGTACTAATTGGGTTATCCCCACGCAAGTAGGTCCTAATTGGGTTGATATCCCTACGCACGTAGGTCCTAATTGGGTTGATATCCCCACGCTCGTAGGTCGAAATTGGGTTGATATCCCCCGCTCGTAGGTCCTAATTGGGTTGATATCCCCACCCTCGTAGGTCCTAATTGGGTTGATATCCCCACGCTCGTAGGTCCTAATTGGGTTGATATCCCCACGCTCGTAGGTTCTAATTGGGTTGACATCCCCACGCTCGTAGGTCCTAATTGGGTTGACATCCCCACGCTCGTAGGTCCTAATTGGGTTGACATCCCCACGCTCGTAGGTCCTAATTGGGTTGGTATCCCCACGCTCGTAGGTCCTAATTGGGTTGGTATCCCCACCCTCGTAGGTCTTAATTGGGTTGGTATCCCCACGCTTGTAGGTCCTAATTGGGTTGATATCCCCACGCTCGTAGGTCCAAATTGGTTTGGTATCCCCACGCTCGTAGGTCCTAATTCGGTTGGTATCCCCACGCTCGTAGGTCCTAATTGGGTTAGTATCCCCACGCTCGTAGGTCCAAGGATTCTTAAGGAATGCAAAACGGAACTCTGTGAACCATTATCTAACATTTTTAATTTATCTCTTCAAACAGGTGTAGTGTCTGATATGTGGAAGATGGCTAATGTAATTCCTATTTTTAAAGCAGAGGACAAGTCACTACCGTCAAATTACCGCCCAATAAGCCTGACCTCAATTGTAGGCAAATTACTAGAGTCAATTATAGCTGATATTATTAGAAGCCATCTAGATAACCATAATTTGATTAATGATACTCAGCATGGATTCACGAGGGGCCGTTCCTGCCTTTCTAATTTATTAACCTTCTTCAGTAAAGCTTTTGAGGCTGTTGATCACGATAAAGAATTCGATATTGTTTATTTAGACTTTAGTAAGGCTTTTGATAGAGTACCGCACCAGAGACTGTTAAAGAAAGTGGCAGCTCATGGCATTGGGGGAAAAGTGCTGTCATGGATCGAGTCATGGCTCACCAATAGGAAGCAGAGAGTGTGCATGAATTGGGTTAAATCCGAATGGGGACTTGTAACAAGTGGTGTTCCACAGGGATCAGTCTTAGGCCCGTTGTTGTTTATAATATATATCAATGACCTTGACGAGGGAATTACTAGTGATATGAGCAAATTATCGTGCCTTGTGGCCTTAATAATTTCCTCCCAGAGTAGTCTCCCTTGTTCCCTATCTAAGTTTGGAGGACGATATATCATTTCTAAAATCAATTTTTCACACCCCTCTGAAAATTCTATCCAGACAGACTCTGTTTGTAATATTTCAGACTTTATGCCCTTTTTTATGCAACAATTTAAGTGATCACGGACATAGAGTGCCACCCCACCCCTTCCCGATACTTCTGTCTACTTGGAACAATTCAAAACCCTGGATGTGACATTCAGCAGGCATGTCCCGATTTTTCATATTAAACCACGTCTCAGTTATTGCAAAAACATCAATATTACCCGCACTAGCAACTAATCTCAACTCGTCCATCTTATTTCTAGCACTACGACTATTAGTGTAATATACATTTAAAGACCCCCCCCTTTCTCGTTACCCTTCCTGCTCATTTCTGTTTTTCCACTATACCTATTACAGTCCTTGTCACCTAGTGCCACTGACTTTCCAATATCCACCTTATTCTGCCTATTATTAGTTCTCCTAGAATTCATAATATTACTACACTGGGACTTCACTGTTTTTCCCCCATAACCCATACCACTAACTGCTCCCTCCATTTCAGTTGCCAGTGTCCCCACCCCAGACCTAGATAAGTGAACCCCATCCCTGGCATACATGTCATTTCTGCCATAGAAGAGGTCCCAGTTGTCAATGAATGTTACTGCATTTTCTTTACAGTATTTGTCCAGCCAGCAATTGACAAAAATTGCCCTGGACAACCATTCATTTCCAACTCCTCTCCTTGGAAAAATACCACATATGACGGGGTTCCCACCCTTCTTCCTAATTTTGTCTATTGCTGACCTATACCTGCTAGTCAGGTCCTTACTCCTATGTCTGCCAACATCGTTGCCTCCAGCACTGAGACAGATAATAGGATTGCTCCCATTACTTCTCATAATGTCATCCAGACGGCTAACAATATCCTCCATCCCAGCCCCAGGAAAACAAACCCTCTGTCTCCTACTTCTATCTTTCAAGCAGAAGACCCTATCCATGTACCTAATCTGACTATCCCCAACAAGAACAATGTTCTTACCTTCCTTTGTGTCGTTCGTGGTGATGATCCTAGTAGTCGACTCACATTCATCGGGTACGACGGAGAATGGGTTCGATGTTTCCACAACATTCTCCTGGGTCTTCGTTGTTTCTACCTCTCCACCCATCCTCTTGATCCTTAACTTTGTCCCATGCATTCCAGCCACTGTCCAGGTTCCTTTCTTTACTTGAAGATTCACAACAGGAGGATTACTACGAATCCTCTTGTTTCCCTCAGTCAGTCGCTGTATCTCAAGCTTAGCTACCCTCAGTTCTTCCTTTGTTAATACCCATTTTCCACTTTTATACCTCGATCATGTCTCCCCTCATTCTTCGTCTTACAAATGAATGTAATTTTAGGGTCTCCAATCTTTCTTCATACAGAAGATTTCTAGTGCTATGTATTAATTTAGTCATTCTACGCTGAATGTTTTCTAACGAATAATATCCATTCTGTAATATGGAGACCAGAACTGAGTTGCATAATCTAGGTGAGGCCTTACTAACGATGTATAAAGCTGTAATATAACCTCTGGACTTCTGTTGCTTACACTTCTTGAAATAAATCCCAGTAATCTGTTTGCCTTATTATGTACACTTAGGCATTGCTGTCTTGGTTTAAGGTTGCTGCTTACCATAACCCCCAAGTCCTTTTTGCAATCTGTATGGCTAAGTTCTACATGATTTAACTTATAAGTGCTTGGGTTATGGACACTCCCGAGCTTCAGAACCTTGCATTTATCTACATTGAACTGCATCTGCCACTTTTCGGACCAGGAATTGAGTTTGTCTAAATCCTCCTGAAGTTCCCTGACATCAACGTTTGAATCAATTATCTTACCTATCTTCGTGTCATCGGCGAATTTGCTCATATCACTAGTAATTCCCTCATCAAGGTCGTTGATGTATATTATATACAACAACGGGCCTAAGACTGATCCCTGTGGAACACCACTTGTTACAGATCCCCACTCAGATTTAACCCCATTTATGCATATTGCGGCCCCAGAATGGGCCCCAATGTAAATTTATAATGTATATATTTTATGTATATTTCCATTTTCTATAATTTTATATTGCTGATATTCTCGATAATAGCTAAATCGTTAATATCGTGCTTTATACTATTACTGGACTATTATTTGACATTATTTGACTTAGGTATGTTCATTAGGTAGGATGTAACATTATAAATTGTGCTCATGTTTGTAGTAGCTGTCTTGGAGTTGGCAAACTACCGATTATGACACTAGGCTTGTTGTACTGCCGGCGCCTAGTTGCTGGGAGGGAGTCACGTGATTCCACCTGAGGTGGGTGGCTGCTGCTCCTTCCTCGAGAGCACTACGCAGCTGGACATCGTTGTGTCAACACCTCTCTCCTGTCCCTGCTTGTTTTCTCGCCATTTAGACTCTGTTTGGGTAGCGTATGTGTTCGGTGGTGAGACGAAACATACTTCTCAGGACTCTGTGTAACTCTGTTCACAGAGGATAGACTAGACAGTGATTTTCTACGTTTTTCTGGGTTGTGTGTCACATTGACACTCTTTGACAACTCAGGTCTCTAGCTACAGCTCCTGACCTAATTCGATAAGGCATCTGTGCACCGTCAGTTAGGGATTGTTTATGCTGAACCTAGCTTCAGTAGAAAGGGAGTTTTGTGACTGTTTTGGAGGATCTATTGATGGTCCCCAGTTAGGGTCGATTTTCTATCTCCTGGTTCCTGACGCTGTGTTGCTGTTGCTTGTTATATTGCTGTTATGCGAACTGGTCATTTTACTGGTCAATCAAGAAGTTCAGTCGGACACATATATTCACTCATACACACATATATTCGTATTTGCATATATCTTTATTATTGTACTTATTGACATTGTACCTGATGGTACTTCATAGTCATTTGTAAATATGTGCCCTCAGCACAGCCTTATTGTATATGAGAGCAGTGTAGGAGCTAACCTCCTAATTAACCTCCTAATGCATTACTTAATGAACATCCTGATCATATGTACATTTATTTACTTTGAAACCCTAGACACTCACTTTGATAATAAACCTTTTAATTATATTTGTTTTGTTAGTACCCTACTAGTTGTAATCCTCCTGGAGACTATTGAATATATCGGATAACTGGACCAGGATACTGACTTTGTTGCAAAAGCCCAGTAACAGGCTGGATGCTAGAAGGGCTATCCTTTCTAGTGTTCACTGGAGATGTCTATTACTAATAGATATCGTGTCATTTTGTAACAATGCACACTCTGATTCCTATTGGTGAGCCCTGACAGCACTTTTTCCCCAATGCCATGAGCTGCCAATTTCTTTAACAGTCTCTGGTACGGTACTCTATCAAAAGCCTTACTAAAATCTAAATAAACAATATCGAATTCTTTATCGTGATCAACAGCCTCAAAAGCTTTACTAAAGAAGGTTAATAAATTAGATAGGCAGGAACGCCCCCTCGTGAATCCATGCTGAGTATCCTTAATCAAATTATGGTTATCTAGATGGCTTCTAATAATATCAGCTATAATTGACTCTAGTAATTTGCCTACAATTGAGGTCAGGCTTATTGGGCGGTAATTTGACGGTAGTGACTTGTCCCCTGCTTTAAAAATAGGAATTACATTAGCCATCTTCCACATATCAGACACTACACCTGTTTGAAGAGATAAGTTAAAAATGTTAGATATTGGTTCACAGAGTTCCATTTTGCATTCAGTCGGTCTACTTGTATCCCCACGCTCGTAGGTCCTAATTGGGTTGGTATTCCAACGCTCGTAGCTCCTAATTGGGTTGGTATCCCCACGCTCGTAGATCCTAATTGGGTTGGTATCCCCACGCTCGTAGATCCTAATTGGGTTGGTATCCCCACGCTCGTAGATCCTAATTGGGTTGGTATCCCCACGCTCGTAGGTCCTAATTGGGTTGGTATCCCCACGCTCGTAGGTCCTAATTGGGTTGGTATCCCCACGCTCGTAGGTCCTAATTGGGTTGGTATCCCCACGCTCGTAGGTCCTAATTGGGTTGGTATCCCCACGCCTGACTAACTACTCATTGATCTCTGTATCTTATTTAAGTTTCATAATGTATTAAATGTGATGTAATAGAGACTATTTATAACACTCGTCTTTCCTTCCTGTCACTCTCTTTTCCCTCAGATTATCTGTCTTCGTTCCCCTCAGATTATCTGTCTTCGTTCCCCTCAGATTATCTGGCTTCTTTCCCCTCAGATTATCTGTCTTCTTTCCCCTCAGATTATCTGGCTTCTTTCCCCTCAGATTATCTGTCTTCTTTCCCCTCAGATTAACTGGCTTCTTTCCTTACTTCTTATCTCCCTTCCCTTCACTGTTATCTTTCTTTAATTCTTATCAATCGTAATTCCCTTCTTTCCACCCTTCCCTCGATTGTTATCTGGCTTTCCTCCATTATTTGCCCTCCCCCTCTTTTTATCTACTTTCCCTCTATTGTCATCTGCCTTCCCTCCATTGTTATCTACCTTCCCTCCATTGTTATCTGCCTTCCCTCCATTGTTTTCTGCCTTCCCTCCATTGTTATCTGTCTTTCCAAAATTGTTAACTTCCTTCCCTCCATTGTTATCTGCCTTCCCTCCATTGTTATCTGCCTTCCCACCATTGTTATCAGCCTTCCCGCCATTGTTATCTGTCTTCCCACCATTGTTATCTGCCTTCCCTCCATTGTTATCTGCCTTCCCTCCATTGTTATCTGCCTTCCCATTATTGTTATCTGCCTTCCCATCATTGTTATCTGCCTTCCCGCCATTGTTATCTGCATTCCCTCCATTGTTATCTGTCTTCCCACCATTGTTATCTGCCTTCCCTCCATTGTTATCTGCCCTCCCTCCATTGTTATCTGCCTTCCCACCATTGTTATCTGCCTTCCCACCATTATCTGCCTTCACGCCATTGTTATATGTCTTCCCTCCATTGTTATCTGCCTTCCCTACATTGTTATCTGTCTTCCCACCATTGCTATCTGCCTTCCCTCCATTGCTATCTGCCTTCCCTCCACTGTTATCTGCCTTAGCTCCACTGTTATCTGCCTTCCCTCCACTGTTATCTGCCTTCCCTCTACTGTTATCTGCCTTCCCTCCACTGTTATCTGCCTTCCCTCCACTGTTATCTGCCTTCCCTCTACTGTTAACTGCCTTCCCTCCACTGTTATCTGCCTTCCCTCTACTTTTATCTTCCTTCCCTCCACTGTTATCTGCCTTCCCTCCACTGTTATCTGCCTTCCCTCCACTGTTATCTGCCTTCCCTCCACTGTTATCTGCCTTCCCTCCACTGTTATCTGCCTTCCCTCCACTGTTATCTGCCTTCCCTCCACTGTTATCTGCCTTCCCTCCACTGTTATCTGCCTTCCCTCCATTGTCTACCTCTCATCATCAAGACTCCGAGTAAAACCCCGAACCTTCCTTCATCCTACTCAAGAAATCCTGGTAAACAGGATCTTTCCAGCGTACTTTACTCTCCTTAATCCTAGAGGAGGAAGAAGCTCAGCCTTTTACTGCCATTATGTGGGAGACAGCACCATGATACGTCTCTCCTGACACCTTCACTCTCCCTCCCTTCAAGAAGAAGGAGCAGATGATGGAAAATATAAAGGAAGAGATGGAGAAAAAACTAGGATTCATACTGCAAAACAAAAGTCTGAAACGTAAACTTAGAAAGGACTTAATTTTAAATGAGTTCTTGCTAATTGACCAATTTTACCTATTCGGCACGATACACACACACACACACACACACCAGAGCCCCTGGTTTACCCAAAGGTGCAGGGAAGCAAAGACTCAGAGTGTCAGAGAATGGAAAAGGTACAGAAGGCAAAGAACCCAAGTAAACAAAGAGATTAGTAGAAGAGCTAGAAGCGAGTATGCACAGGTACGGAGGGAGGCCCAGAAACAGTACGAAAATGACATAGCATCGAAAGTTAAGTCCGACCCGAAACTGATATACAGTCACATCAGAAGGAAGACAACAGTTAAAGACCAGGTGATAAGGCTGAGGAGAGAAGATGGGGAACTCACAAGTAACGATCAAGAGGTATGTGAGGAGCTCAACTTGAGGTTTAAGGAAGTATTCACAGTGGAGGAAGGAAGGCAGCTGGGTAGACAGGACGGGGTGCGTCACCAACAAGGGATGTATCAAGTGCTAGAGGGCATACACACAACTGAGGAGGAGGTGAAGCAGTTACTCAGTGACCTTGATACCTCAAAGGCGATGGGTCCGGACAATATCTCCCTGTGGGTTCTTCGGAAACGAGCTGAGGTACTGACTGTGCCACTTACCATAATATTCAACACATCCCTTGAAAATGGGCAGATACCTGAGGTATGGAAGAAGGCGAATGTAGTCCCCATCTTTAAAAAAGGAGACAGAAAAGAGGCACTAAACTACAGACCGGTGTCACTTACATGTATAGTGTGCAAAGTCCTTGAGAAAATCATCAGGAAAAGAATGGTGGAGCACCTCGAGCTGAACAGGATAATAAACACCAGACAGCACGGATTCCGGGAAGGTAAATCCTGTGTAACAAACCTCCTAGAGTTCTATAATAAAGTAACAGAGGTAAGGCAAGAGAGAGAAGGGTGGGTTGATTGCATTTTCCTGGACTACAGGAAGGCCTTCGACACAGTTCCTCACATGAGATTAGTAAAGAAGTTGGAAGAATAAGCATGTATAACAGGAAGGGCACTGGAATGGATCAGGGAATACCTCACAGGGAGGCAACAACGGGTCATGGTGCGTGATGAGGTATCACATTGGGCGCCTGTGACGAGCGGCGTACCGCAGGGGTCAATCCTAGGACCAGTGTTATTCTTGGTATATGTAAATGACATGACGGATGGGATAGACTCAGAAGTGTCTCTGTTCGCAGATGATGTGAAATTAATGAGGAGAATCACATCGGAGGAGGACCAAGCAGGACTTCAAACAGACCTGGACAAGCTTGACATCTGGTCTAGCAACTGGCTTCTCGAATTAAATCCCACCAAATGCAAAGTCATGAAGATCGGAGAAGGGCAAAGAAGACCGCTGACAGAGTACAGGCTAGGCGGACAAAGACTACAAACCTCGGCAAAGGAGAAAGACCTTGGGTTGAGTATAACGCCAAGCACGTCTCCGGAGGCACACATCAACCAGATAACTGCGGCAGCATATGGGCGACTGGCAAACCTAAGATTAGCGTTCCGTTACCTTAACAAGGAATCGTTCAAGACACTGTACACCGTGTACGTCAGGCCCATACTAGAATATGCAGCACCAGTCTGGAACCCACACCTGGTCAAGCACGTAAAGAAACTAGAGAAAGTGCAAAGGTTTGCGACAAGGTTAGTTCCACAACTCAGCGGTCTGTCCTATGAAGAAAGGTTGAGGGAAATAGGACTAACAACACTGGAGGAAAGAGGGTCAGAGGAGACATGATAACGACATACAAAATACTGCGGGGAATCGACAAGGTAGACAGTGACAGGATGTTCCAGAGAGGGAACACAGAAACAAGGGGACACAACTGGAAGCTGAAGACTCAGATGAGTCAAAGGGATGTTAGGAAGCATTTCTTCAGCCACAGAGTAGTCAGGAAGTGGAATAGTCTAGAGAAAGATATAGTGGAGGCAGGAACCATACATAGTTTTAAGACGAGGTATGATAAAGCTCATGGAGCAAGGAGAGCAGAGACCCAGTAGCGGACAGCGAAGAGGCGGGGCCAGGAGCTGAGTCTCGACCCCTGCAACCACAATTAGGTGAGTATATATATATATATATATATATATATATATATATATATATATATATATATATATATATATATATATATATATATATATATATATATATATATATATATATATATATATATATATATATATATATATATATATATATATATATATATATATATATATATATATATATATATATATATATATATATATATATATATATATATATATATATATATATATATATATATATATATATATGAAAAACAACCACGGGGGGAGTAGAATTAAAGCTTAAGGTCTTTCGTGTTGCAATCAACGCATCATCAGGAGCTTGCAAAATTGCAGAAAAGTGGTGGGTGTCCAAGCAAATAACGTTCCCAGAGGACCGCCTTTACTGAATGTGTTGACTGCAACACGAGAGGCCTAGAGCTATCAATCTACTCACCCCATGGGGGAGTATAATATATATATATATATATATATATATTTAACACATCGGCCGATTCCCACCAAGGCAGGGTGGCCCGAAAAAGAAAAACTTTCATCATCATTCACTCCATCACTGTCTTACCAGAGGGGTGCTATACACTACAGTTATAAAACTGCAGCATTAACACACCTCCTTCAGAGTGCCGGCACTGTACTTCTCATCTCCACGAATCAAGTCCGGCCTGCAGGTTTCCCTGAATCCCTTCATAAATGTTACATTGCTCACACTCCAACAGCACGTCAAGTATTAAAAACCATATGTCTCCATTCACTCCTATCAAATACGTTCATGCATGCTTACTGGAAGTCCAAGCTTCTCGCACACAAAACCTCATTTACCCCCTCCCTCCAACCTATCCTGGGCCGACTCCTACCCCACCTTCCCTCCACTACAGATTTATACACTCTCGAAGTCATTCTGTTTCGTTCCATTCTCTCTACATGTCCGAACCACCTCAACAACCCCTCCTCAGCCCTCTGGATAATAGTTTTGGTAATCCCGCACCTCCTAATTTCCACACTACGAATTATCTGCAATATATTCACACCACACATTGCCCTCAGACATGACATCTCCACTGCCTGCAGCCTTTTCCTCGTTGCAACATTCACCACCCATGCTTCACACCCATATAAGAGTGTTGGTATAACTATACTCTCATACATTCCCCTCTTTGCTTCCATGGACAAAGTTCTTTGTCTCCACAGACTCCAAGTGTACAACTCACTCTTTTCCCCTCATCAATTCTATGATTCACCTCATCCTTCATAGACCCATCTGCTGACATATCCACTCCCAAATATCTGAATACATTCACCTCCTCCATACTCTCTTCCTCCAATCTGATATCCAATCTTTCGTCACCTAATCTTTTTGTTATCCTTTCCTATATTCACTTTCAGTTTTCTTCTTTTACATACCCTACCAAATTCATCCACCAACCTCTGCAACTTCTGTAAACAGTCTATCCAGAGGCTGTTTCAAACTGCGCGGCACTATGGTGCTGCCCTCTATAGGCCTATCAGGTCGGGCTGGTCAGCCATGCTTCATTCTCACTTTGACGGCCTACCTCACTGAACCAGGTTCTACCCTAACTGGCTTCCGGTCACCTGACATTTACAACAGGAAATTGCCGGTGCAGGCCGAAAAAAAACTTTCCCCCTTCGTGAGTCGGGGAAGAGAAAATCGGCCTGCCCGTACAGCTGGACAGAGGACAGAACACGTCCACTCAAAGGGAACATCTTTCTTAAGGAGCTGCGTCAAGGGTGCAGCTAAGGTGGAGAAACCGGCTATGAAAGTGCGCTAGAATCCATCTACGAAGGAGCGGACAGTATCCGCCGTTGTAGGTCTAGGGAACTTTCGCACAGCCGAGATTTTAGACTCGTCTGTCTTGATGCCGCTCTGAGTCACTACGTGGCCCAGAAACTTTATTTCCTGCTTAAGGAACTGGCATTTAGAAAGCTTCACCTTAAGATTAGCCTTGGCTAGTTTTTCCAGTACCCGCTCAAGTTTTACGAGATGAGTAGGAACATCTTGGGACATCACAATGAGATCGTCTAGGTAGACCATGAGCGTGCCACCTAGGAGAGTACGAAAAATCGTTGTCATTAGACGACTGAACGTGATCGGGCTTCCGCGCAAGCCGAAGGGCATTCTCTTGAACTGATAATGACCAGTAGGCGTAGAGAACGCTGTTAGTTCTTTGCTTTGGTCATCAAGAGGGATCTGCCAAAACCCTTGAAGAAGATCAAGAGTCGAAAAGACCTTGTTATCGCCAATGTTCTGTAACAGGTCATTCAGAACTGGCAATGGAAATCGGTCTGGGATGGTACAGGCATTCAGTTTCCTGTAATCGATAACAGGACTTCTCCAGGTTCTCAATCGCGCACGCACTGCCGTCGCGTTAGATGGTGAGTCCATGGGTCTGACCCCACTTATGTCTCACAATATTCCGCTTGAGAAAGGTACTAAACCCATTTACGTGCCTGCGTATCATTTGCCGCATGCACAAAGAGTGTTTGCTGATGAACTCATTGCAAAGATGCTCCGCGATGGAGTTATCGAGGAGTCCATTTCCCCGTGGAATGCCCCTCTAATCCTAGTTCCCAAGAAAGATGGAACATGGCGTCCTGTTATCGATTACAGAAAACTGAATGCCTGTACCATCCCAGACCGATTTCCATTGCCAGTTCTGAATGACCTGTTACAGAACATTGGCGATAACAAGGTCTTTTCGACTCTTGATCTTCTTCAAGGGTTTTGGCAGATCCCTCTTGATGACCAAAGCAAAGAACTAACAGCGTTCTCTACGCCTACTGGTCATTATCAGTTCAAGAGAATGCCCTTCGGCTTGCACGGAAGCCCGATCACGTTCAGTCGTCTAATGACAACGATTTTCCGTACTTTCATAGCCGCACTTTCATAGCCGGTTTCTCCACCTTAGCTGCACCCTTGACGCAGCTCCTTAAGAAAGATGTTCCCTTTGAGTGGACGTGTGACCAAGAAAGAGCTTTCGTCACACTTAAAAATAGGTTAACATCAGCCCCAGTCCTTAGGTTCCCTGATTTCACCAAAGCGTTCACCTTGACGACAGATGCCAGCAAAGTTGGCATCGGTGCAGTCTTGTCGCAGGAATCTAATGGTAAGCAACAGCCAATAGCTTATGCTAGCTGTGTTCTTACCAAAGCTGAAGTCAATTACTCTGTGACAGAGCTAGAAGCCTTAGCCATCGTCTGGGCTTTGAACCACTTCAGAGACATTATTTACCAGTATCCTATCAAGATTTACACGGATCATCTGCCGTTATTATCCCTTTTTGCAAACAAGAATCTCTCTGGGAAACATGCTCGGTGGTCTCTCATCTTTAACGACTACAATCCCGAAATCTGCTATGTACCGGGTAAGCAAAATGTCGTGGCTGACGCCTTGTCGAGGCATATAGCCTTTGTCAGTGCAGACAACTCGTTCTCCGTCGAAGACCTAGAGAGAGCCCAACGGCGGGACCCGGTGTGGTCACCAGTCCTTCGATTCCTAACCAAGGAGGACGTTGGCCCGCGGGTCAAGTCGCCCGTTCCGCTGACAGACTTAGTGGTCAATCAAGGAGTACTGTGTCGTGTAGCTCGACTAGTGGACCCGGCAGAACCGTACACCAACTGGTGATACCGGAGTCCCTGGTACCCACGACTCTCAAGTTGATCCACGATGTCCCAGGCGCAGTGCACCCCAGGAAGGACCGCAGCATCAAACAGGCTAGAATGAAATATTTCTGGCCTAAGATGGCAGCGGAAATTGCCAAGTATGTACACCAGTGTGTCGTTTGCTTACAACACAAGGGTACTGTCACGGGTCCCAATCCCATTCTGAAGTATCCCATTACAAAGGAGCCCTGGGAGAGAACTTCTGTCGACCTGTTGACGAATTTCTCGACCTCGGAGAAGGGTAATAAACACCTGCTTGTAATGGTAGATAACTTGACGCGGTACTGGGAGTTAGTACCCATCCCTGACAAAACGGCCGAGACAGTCGCAAATGCTTTCCGTGAGCGTATCGTTCTCCGTCATACCTGCCCACGTGTTCTCCTGTCAGACAATGGGTCGGAGTTCATAAATGCCACAATGAAGGACCTTTGTTCCAGGTTTGACATTCACCAAGCACCAGTAGCTCCACGTCACCCGGCGAGTAATGGTCTTGCTGAACGTACAAACCGCAAAGTTCTGGAGGTGCTCAGAGTAACCGTTAATCCGAGTTGTACTACATGGGATGACGCTATTCCAGATGTTCAGTGTACATTGAATTCTTCCCTCAACAGCTCGATTGGCGAGACACCCCATTTTGCCTTGTACGGCTATGATAAGCGTTTACCGACAAATCCTGTTTGCTCCGCCTAGCCCAATCTATGACGCCGATAACACCGGTATAGTTAAGATGCGGACCACACAGCTTGTTTTCCAGCGAGTACGTGAGAACCTAATAAAAGCCACAGATAGGTTCACGTCTGATCGCAACGCCCACGCTAAGGAAAGTAAGGTGGAACCAGGTTGCAAAGTTATGTTGCTCAACCCGACGCAGACCCATGGTATGCATAAACTTGTCCCCAAGTTTGTCGGACCTTACCGTGTCCTACGACAGCTCCGCGGCAATAAGTTCGAGGTGAGGGAGATAGCTACCGGAACTATCAGAGAAGCTCACCTTGACCACATGAAGTATATTGATCATGTGCAAGCTGAAGCAGAGCTGGAATCGCGGGCATTGCAAAGCCACAAGCAGACTCAAACTAGTGACAACCCGTCTAGTTCTTCACCCGCTATCCCTACGACAGATGACAGTCCTGCTGTCCGGGCCTGAGACCCCGGACAGCAGTACATTTCTGTGACATTGACATACCTACTGACTTGTCCGACTCCTACGCTAGCTACGCTAATTGTTTGCTTGCAGAAATGGGGATTAATGCGCACACATTGTATAGTTAGTAAATAATGGAGTCAGGGTGGACAACACCATGTAAATATGAAAATTTATTCTTAGAGGGTACCCGTAGTATAATGAATTCCATGGAAATAATGTTATTGTGAGTATGTGCACCCAGTGTGTCTTGTAAAGCCTGTATAAAGCAAGGGCAATATCGCCCTTTGAGTTAAATGTCACACCTTAGGAAATGCTACTGTAGTCATTGTTTGCAGATGTGAGGATGGTACAGCGCTCATGGATGTGCAGTCAAGTTGACGTCTGGCCCTGTGGACAACCTGTATATAGAAGACTCTAGTTCCTGTGTCAGCATTGGCTTGTTCTGTCCTCTGTCCAGCTGTAGGGCAGGCCGATTTTCTCTTCCCCGACTCACGAAGGGGGAGAGTTTTTTTTCGGCCTGCACCGGCAATTTCCTGTTGTAAATGTCAGGTGACCGGAAGCCAGTTTTCCCTGGGTAACCTTGCTTGCTTGTTTACACCTTCGTGCCCGCCAGTATTGTCGTGTCGAGACGACACGCGGTAGGTGGCCGAGCGGATGTAAACAGCCTATCCAGAGGCTGTTTCAAACTGCGCGGCACTATGGTGCTGCCTCTATAGGCCTATCAGGTCGGGCTGGTCAGCCATGCTTCTTCTCACTTTACGGCCTACCTCACTGAACCAGGTTCTACCCTAACTGGCTCCCGGTCCCTCACGCTCTGTTCACGTGTACACCTACACCTGCCATTAATAAACTGAGTCTAGTCATCGGCCGTATCTCTGCACCTACGCTACCATTCTACTGCCCAAAGTAAGCAGCCAAGAAAATAGACTTAACACTTCTCTTCAGAATCTCCAAAGCACATTGTCATC
This sequence comes from Cherax destructor, assembly GCA_009830355.1. Classification (NCBI taxonomy): domain Eukaryota; kingdom Metazoa; phylum Arthropoda; class Malacostraca; order Decapoda; family Parastacidae; genus Cherax; species Cherax destructor. The sequence continues at coordinate 2,998 of WNWK01035086.1, read as the reverse complement.
ATATATATATATATAATATATAATATAATATATATATATATATTATATATATATATATTTGTGTTGTATTGTGTGTGTGTGTACCACCTAATTGTACTCACCTAATTGTGGTTGCAGGGGTCGAGACTCAGCTCCTGGCCCCGCCTCTTCCTGCTGCTACTGGGTCTCTGCTCTCCCTGCTCCATGAGCTTTATCATACCTTGTCTTAAAACTATGTATGGTTCCTGCCTCCACTATATCTTTCTCTAGCCATTCCACTTCCTGACTACTCTGTGGCTGAAGAAATGCTTCCTAACAACCCTTTGACTCATCTGAGTCTTCAGCTTCCAGTTGTGTCCCCTTGTTTCTGTGTTCCCTCTCTGAAACATCCTGTCACTGTCTACCTTGTCAATTCCCGCAGTATTTTGTATGTCGTTATCATGTCTCCTCTGACCCTTCTTTCCTCCAGTGTTGTTAGTCCTATTTCCCTCAACCTTTCTTCATAAGACAGACCCTGAGTTGTGGAACTAACCTTGTCGAAACCTTTGCACTTTCTCTAGTTTCTTTCGTGCTTGACCAGGTGTGGGTTCCAGACTGGTGCTGCATATTCTAGTATGGGCCTGACGTACACGGTGTACAGTGTCTTGAACGATTCCTTGTTAAGGTAACGGAACGCTAATCTTAAGGTTTGCCAGCCCCATATGCTGCCGCAGTTATCTGGTTGATGTGTGCTTCCGGAGACGTGCTTGGCGTTATACTCACTCCAAGGTCTTTCTCTGTTGTGTGTAGTGTGTTGTGTGTAGTGTGTTGTGTGTAGTGTGTGTGTGTATGTGTTGTGTGTTGTGTGTTGTGTTGTGTGTAGTGGTGTGTGTAGTGTGTTGTGTGTAGTGTGTTGTGTGTTGTGTGTTGTGTGTTGTGTGTAGTGTGTTGTGTGTAGTGTGTAGTGTGTTGTGTGTAGTGTGTTGTGTGTAGTGTGTTGTGTGTTGTGTGTAGTGTGTTGTGTGTATGTATTGTAGTGTGTGTGTGTTGTGTGTAGTGTGTTGATGTGTGTGTGTGTGTGTTGTGTGTTGTGTGTAGTGTGTTGTGTGTAGTGTGTAGTGTGTAGTGTGTTGTGTGTAGTGTGTTTGTGTGTGTGTGTGTTGTGTGTTGTGTGTAGTGTGTTGTGTGTGTGTGTAGTGTGTTGTGTGTTGTGTGTTGTGTGTAGTGTGTTGTGTGTAGTGTGTTGTGTGTGTGTGTAGTGTGTTTGTGTAGTGTGTAGTGTTTGTGTTTGTGTGTAGTGTGTTTTGTGTGTGTATGTTAGTGTTGTGTGAGTGTGTAGTGTGTTGTGTGTAGTGTATTGTGTGTGGTGTGTTGTGTTGTAGTGTGTTGTGTGTAGTTGTAGTGTTTTGTGTTAGTGTGTAGTGTGTTGTTGTGTTTGTGTGTAGTGTGTAGTGTGTTGTGTGTGTGTTTGTGTGTTGTGTGTTAGTGTGTGTGTGTGTGTGTTGTGTGTGTGTGTGTGTGTGTGTTGTGTGTGTGTGTTGTGTGTTGTGTGTTTGTGTGTGTGTGTTGTGTGTTGTGTGTGTGTGTATTTGTGTGTAGTGTGTTGTGTGTGTGTGTGTGTGTGTGTGTTGTGTGTGTGTGTGTGTGTTGTTGTGTGTTTTGTTGTGTGTGTTGTGTGTAGTGTGTGTGTAGTGTGTTGTGTGTGTGTGTGTGTGTTGTGTGTTGTGTGTGTGTGTGTGTGTGTGTTGTGGTTTGTGTGTTTTTAGTTTTGTGTATTGTGTGTTTTGTGTTGTTTAGTTGTGTTTTGTATGTTTGTGTTATTTTTGTGTAGTGTGTATGTTTGAGTATGTGTAGTGTGTTGTGTGTTGTGTGTGTGTTTGTGTGTATGTGTTGTGTAGTGTTTGTGTGTTGTGTGTAGTGTGTTGTGTGTAGTGTGTGTGTGTAGTGTGTATGTGTGTTTGTGTGTGTGTGTTAGTGTGTTGTGTGTGTGTGTGTTGTTTGTTAGTGTTGTGTGTAGTGTAGTGTGTTGTGTGTGTGTAGTGTGTTGTGTGTATGTTGTGTGTTGTGTGTTGTGTGTGTGTGTTGTGTGTAGTGTGTTGTGTGTATGTGTTGTTGTGTAGTGTAGTTGTGTGTGTTGTGTGTAGTGTGTTGTGTGTGTATGTATTGTGTAGTTGTGTGTATTGTGTTGTGTGTAGTGTTGTGTATATGTTGTGTGTGTTGTAGTTGTGTGTGTGTGTATGTTGTGTGTGTTGTGTGTTGTGTGTTGTGTGTTGTGTGTTGTGTGTAGTGTGTTGTGTGTAGTGTGTGTGTGTGTGTGTTGTGTGTTGTGTGTGTGTGTGTGTTGTGTGTATGTGTGTGTGTGTGTGTTGTGTGTAGTGTGTGTTGTGTGTTGTGTGTAGTGTGTTGTGTGTGTATGTTGTGTGTTATTGTGTGTTGTGTGTGTGTGTTGTGTGTGTGTGTTGTGTGTTTGTGTGTGTATGTATGTGTTAGTGTGTTGTGTTGTATGTGTGTATGTGTGTAGTGTGTTGTGTGTGTGTGTTGTGTGTTGTGTGTTGTGTGTAGTGTGTTGTGTTATTGTTGTGTGTGTAGTTGTATTGTGTTGTGTGTTATTTGTGTGTAGTGTGTTGTGTGTGTGTTTGTAGTTGTGTGTGTGTGTGTGTGTTGTATGTTTGTGTGTAGTGTGTTTGTGTGTTGTGTGTAGTGTGTTGTGTGTTGTGTTGTGTGTGTGTGTGTGTGTGTGTGTGTTGTGTGTTGTGTGTGTGTGTGTTGTGTGTGTGTGTTGTGTGTTGTGTGTAGTGTGTTGTGTGTTGTGTGTTTGTGTGTGTAGTGTAGTGTGTTGTGTGTGTGTGTTGTGTGTTGTGTGTAGTGTGTTGTGTGTGTGTGTGTGTGTGTGTTATTGTGTTGTGTGTTGTGTGTGTGTGTGTGTGTGTGTGTGTGTGTGTGTGTGTGTGTTGTGTGTGTGTGTGTGTGTGTGTTGTTGTAGTGTGTTGTGTGTAGTGTGTGTGTGTTGTGTGTGTGTGTGTGTGTGTGTGTGTTGTGT
>WNWK01035085.1:0-20020 GCA_009830355.1 Cherax destructor | reverse complement strand
TGTGGTAGTCCACCCAGCTGCCACAAGTCAGGTGTGGTAGTCCACCCAGCTGTCACAAGTCAGGTGTGGTAGTCCGCCCAGCTACCACAAGTCAGGTGTGGTAGTCCGCCCAGCTACCACAAGTCAGGTGTGGTAGTCCACCCAGCTACCACAAGTCAGGTGTGGTATTCCATCCAGCTGACACAAGTCAGGTGTGGTAGTCCACCCAGATGCCACAAGTCAGGTGTGGTAGTCCACCCAGCTATCACAAGTCAGGTGTGGTAGTCCGCCCAGCTACCACAAGCCAGGTGTGGTAGTCCACCCAGTTGTCACAAGTCAGGTGTGGTAGTCCACCCAGCTACCACAAGTCATGTGTGGTAATCCGCCCAGCTTCCACAAGTCAGGTGTGGTTGTCCACCCAGCTACCACAAGTCAGGTGTGGTAGTCCACCCAGCTACCACACGTCAGATGTAGTCCACCCAGCTGTCACAAGTCAGGTGTGGTAGTCCACCCAGCTGCCACAAGTCAGGTCTGGTAGTCCACCCAGCTGTCACAAGTCAGGTGTGGTAGTCCGCCAGCTGCCACAAGTCAGGTGTGGTAGTCCACCCAGCTGTCACAAGTCAGGTGTGGTAGTCCACCCAGCTACCACAAGTCAGATGTGGTAGTCCACCCAGCTGTCACAAGTCAGGCGTGGTAGTCCACCCAGTGCCACAAGTCAGGCGTGGTAGTCCACCCAGTGCCACAAGTTAGGTGTGGTAGTCCGCCCAGCTGCCACACTTCACAATTTTTGCTATGTATATATTTTTTTATATATGTTGCGTATTTATTTATAATTTTGGGAAAAAAATATACATGGATTAATGAAAAATGTATATGATAACATAATATACAACATTAAAAGCGCCCCAGAACGATTATTATTATTATTATTATTATTATTATTAGTATTATTATTAGTATTATTGTGGAAAATTTTGAATTTCCCTGAAGACAACATGTGTAAATTTGTATAATATAATATTTGTGTATTAAAATGATGCTGATTTGACCCGTCGAGAAATTTTGTGTGAAGGAGGAGTGTAGCGGGGATGGCCGGGGCGGAGACGAGGACGCCATATTGAATTCAATGAGTGGGGACACTTTGTAATTTGCATCAGAAATTCGGCATTTTCCGATGCTAAATGTGGTATAAGCCTCAAATGGCAATTATAAAATATTGATATGTTCCTCCTGAAGAAATGGGGACAAGAAATTGGCAGGACATCAAGAAATTTCGTGTGGATGGAGGAAATACACTAGCTGGCCAGTGTAGGTTGTAGATAGTAAGGCAGGTTTTGTGGGTGTTCCATCTGCATTAAGTGGCTTCTAAGGAGGAGGTGTTGATTCACCGGGAAATCTCCCGGCCCGGGTCTTTACCAGATGGCGACCCGGCTCCGGCTCCCTGGCGTGGGAGTAGCAGAGACTTAAGTCTCCCATGGGAGGGGGTACCCCTCAGTAGCAGGACCAACTGGTCCCAGGCCTAGCCATATTCGCCCACAAGCACGAGGCAGGTAGGTAGATAGATGCTAGGCCACTCTGGTCTGCCACCTTCCCCGCCCCAAGGAGGCTGACGGGAAGGGCAGGCTTGCGAGCCGCAGATGGTAGCAAGCTCCAGCCTTGGCACCTACTCTGCCCTAAAAGGGCTGGGCATGGTGATCGACCAAGTTGCTTCTAAAGGAAAAAATTGGTTAGTGGTAATATTAAACAGTTAATTATATATGTACCAGATGAGTATATTGAATGTAAATATCAGTGGACTCCACCGTGTTTTTTTCAGTGAGTCCCTAAATTTATATACAATCCACTATATAAGGTTACCAGAATTACTGGTTATATTCAATATTAATGTACAATTTTATGGCCCAGTTTTGTGAGTGTGGTTTGAGGGTATTGAAGGAGACACTTTCCTGTTACCTTAAGTGACTTAAATCCACTTACCTCAGAGGTGCAACAGAAAGTGGTAAGTAATATTTACCTTAACAATAATAATTATAATAATAATATCTGTCGGGAATTGTGAGAGATTGTCTATCTGTAACACCGCCACTTGCAACAAACAATCTACCGGGGAGATGACCGACTATTATAATTTTACCATAGTCACTCCCGCGAGGTGTGTGAGAAATTTCTGCCACTCCTGGTCGCACCCGAGGGGATCCTTCGATATCCTCACACCTGCCCCACTTCACTCTGGACCAGTGAAAATAAATTTGAAGAGATTATAATAATAAGTATGGTATGATTAATTTTTAGTGGACTGTATAGTTTAGATATATGATATGGGACTGATTGAGAAGGAGGAGAGAGTACAGTGATTAATGTTCAATCACCCCTTATCTGCGTCTTGGGTGTTCACTGGAGATCTTCCTTATTCCCACCGCAGACACACAATATATCAACATACCTACTGGCCAGCTAGTACGAGGATAAATTTATACTTACGGTGGGGTGGCTGCATCCTTGTCGATGGGCTTCGATAGATCTCGTGATCTTACACGGTCGATATAGTTCGTCCGTCAAGATCTTGATGTGGGTTGTCCCGTCGAGTCAAGGAAGATTAATTTCCTTGAGTTCGATACGCCCACGGGACCGGGCGTTACTTAACATGTGGTTGGTCGGAGTAGCGATTCATATCCTCTCGCTATTTCGACCTTATTACAGTTTATACGTATAACTTTACACACTATGTATATCCTGGCTTAATGCCCCACTAGTTTATACACATTCACCGTCTCGATACTTGTATTTCGAGTCAATGAACGGAGATAGAGTTAGCTCATCCTCTCCATACCCAATATGGCGGTCTGGGTATGGCGTCCCTAAGCCAGACGCGCCCGGTACACTCACTTCCAATTATTTACAACTCTGCTTCACTAGATTCACCATTTCACAATATTCATTGACATATTTCAGTCTCCTCTATTACGAAAACCACCCAGAATCAGGGTTTACGACTGTATCCTGTCGTATGGTCGCATCACTGGAGCCCGAATTAGGCTTAAGCCGGCATCCCTCGCCGGCGCCATTCACTATTTCACCAATTACTGCCTTATTACTGGGCTTCCCAGACCGATTGTCCTTCACTACCCGTTGAACGTATTGAAAACACTTATATTGCGAATTGCGGCTGTTGACCACTGTCCGGTTGGCGGGAACGCCAACTCCCTGACGTCATTCCGTCTCCCGACACCCTGAGCCTATCGGTACTCACACATAATAATAATAATAATAATATCTTTATTTACTACAAGTACATGTACATGGTATACAGGCCTAGCTGACATCAATGACATATTACTATATAGAAAGTCCCTTGTTATGCTGAGCATTTCGGGCAGATTAGGTCAGTGTCCTAGGATGCGACTCACACCAGTTGACTAACACCCAGGTACCCATTTTACTGATGGGGAACATAGACAACAGGTGTAAAGAAACACGCCCAATGTTTCTGCCCTGGCTGGGAATCGAACCCAGGCCCTCGCCGTGTGAAGCTCTCGCTTCACACGGCTATCTCCCCTCTCTCCCTCTCTGCCTCTCTGCCCAGCCTCCTTGAGCCACATCCTGCCCCGCCTATACGATGGTTCTGTATTCATACCCACATAAGCGTTAAGCTACCAGCAACACATTAAAGATATCTATTCATATGGGAAAGTTTATCAATTAAAACTTTCGGAAAATACCAATATTTTCCACAATATCTTTATTTATTACATGTACATGTACAAGGTATACAGACCATAGCTGACATCAATGACATACTACTATATAGAAAGTACCTTTTTATGCTAAGCATTTCCCGCAGATTAGGTCCTTGTCCCAGGATGCGACCCACACCAGTCAACTAACACCCAGATACCCATTATTACTGATGAGTGAACATAGACAACCAGTGTAAAGAAACACGCCCAGTGTTTCTACCCACGCTGGGAATCGAACGCAGACCCTCTCCGTGTGAAGCCAGAGCTTTAGCCACCAACCACAGGGCACCTTAGTTGTATCCTCACCCAAATTACCTGTACGTAAATGAATTTCGTGCAGGTAATTTCTCATAATTATTATTATTATTATTATCATTATTATTATTGTAAAAGAGGGAGAACGAGATGAACGGAGAATGTAAACAAACTGTGGACAGTCAGAGGAACGCGTATTAATCTGTCCACTATGTGTTCTTACACGTTAATTTCGCACAAATTCATTCATAATGATAATAATAATATTATTATTATTGTCAATAATAATGATAATATATTATCATTATACATGAATTTGTGAAGCTGTCACCCCACAATACAAACCTTACATTGTTTACAAGTTGTCTTCACATTGGTGCAGTAGAATAAATAACAGGAGGAGGAGGTGTTGATTCACCGGGAAATCTCCCGGCCCGGGTCTTTACCAGATGGCGACCCGGCTCCGGCTCCCTGGCGTGGGAGTAGCAGAGACCGAAGTCTCCCATGGGAGGGGGGTACCCCTCAGCGGTGGGACCTACTGGTCCCAGGCCTAGCCATATTCGCCCACAAGCACGTAGGTAGATAGTTGCTAGGCCCCTCTGGTCTGCCACCTTCCCCGCCCCAAGGAGGCTGACGGGAAGGGCAGGCTTGCGAGCCGCAGATGGTAGCAAGCTCCAGCCTTGGCACCTACCCTGCCCTAGAAGGGCTGGGCATGGTGATCGACCAATAAATAACAATAACACTCCCGTTCTCACCCAACACTCCATTTTTAGAACGAATGATACTCTGAGTGAAGGCGTATGGAAGGGATACTTTTGTACAGTTACCCACAGTAATATTATAGTGCTTACATTTTCTCTGATGTTGGGCTAGAGAAAACAGAATTCTTGCCATAACTCATGACAAGCTGCCAAGTAAGTAATTTGAAATTGAAGTGTTTATTTCTCTGTAAAGATTACAATGTGGGGTTTGCATATTATAAAATATTAATTACAAAGAAGGCCACTATACACAGGTATACACAGTTACATTGATTACCATACATAGTCAGACAAAGTGACTTATTTCCATTGGGGTCTCTGTGATAGTCATTATGAATTATTCTTATGTGAGAAAATTACCTGCATGAGGTTTACAGGGTATTGTCTGAATTATTATGTGCAGGTAATTTGGGCCAGGTAAGTGGGACTTATTCACAGAAGGTCACCGAACTGTCACTCCCTCGATGCCCACTCCTAACATTAAATTAATACACACACAACCCGCAAATAGAAGAGAAGAGCTTACGACGACTTTTCGGTCCGACTTGGACCGTTTACAAAGTCACAATAACACAGATAACAGGTAGAAGGGGTAATTATAGGCAGCAGACAGGGGAGGGCACAAGAGAGTGGTGGTGTGGGGAATTGTGAGAGATTGTCTATCTGGGACACCGCCACTTGCAACAAACAATCTCCCGGGAAGATGTAACATGCATCGAAATAAAAATATTATTATATATTATTATTATTATTATTAGTATAATTTTACCGCAGTCACTCCCCCGAGGTGTGTGAGAAACTTTACCCACTCCTGGTCGCACCCGATGGGATCCTTCGATATTCTCACACTCGCCATACTACACTCTGGACCAGTGTAAATAAATTTGAAGAGATTATAATATTAATTATGGTATGATTAATTTTTTAGTGGACTGTATAGTTTAGATATAGGATATAGGACTGACTGAGGAGAAGGAGGAGAGAGTACAAGTAATTAATATTCACTCACCGCAGACACACAATATCTCAACATACCTACTGGCCATCTAGTACGAGGATAAGGTACATACTTACGGTGGGGAGGCCGCATTCTTGTTGATGTGCTTCGATAGATCTCGTGATCTTGCTCAGTCGATATAGTTCGTCCGTCAAGATGCTGGTATGGGTTGTCCCGCCGAGTCAAGGAAGATTAATTTCCTTGAGCTCCTTTACGCCCACGGGACCGGGCGTTACTTAACATGTGGTTGGTCGGGAATAGCGATTCATATCCTCTCGCTATTTCCCTTTACTACAGTTTATACGTATAACTTTACACACTATGTATATCCTGACTTAATGCCCCACTAGTTTGTACACATTCACCATCTCGATACTGGTATTCAGAGTCGATGAGCGAAGATAAAGTTAATCATCCCCTCCATATCCAACATGGCGGTCTGGGAATGGCGTCCCTACGCCAGATGCACCTAGTACATTCACTTCCAATTATTTACAAATCTGCTTCACTAGATTCAATGTCTCACAGTATTCATTAAGTATATTTCAGTCTCTTCTATTATGAAAACCACCCAGAATCAGGGTTTACGACCATATCTTGTCGTGTCGCTGTATTACTATAACCCGAATTAGGCCTATCTCTCGATACCCCATTAGACCGGGATCACACGTTATTTCACCAAATTGTCGCCCGAATATTGGAATTTCCGGACCGAATGTCCACGAATTACGCATCCCACACTTTGATATCATTCCATATTATGAAGTGAAGTAATTAAGTCTGGTCTGGCTGACGCAATCCCCAAATTCCCGAAGACATCCCGCCCGATATCTTGAGTTTAGGCTTCTCCCCACGTGACTGCCTCTCTCTCTCCCATTTGACCCAGCTCCGCGTCCCCATGCCGTTGACCCCCCGTTTGTCCCCCCTGGGCCGAACTACACATGCGTCAAGACATGTGTGTTGGTTCGTTTTTCAACCCTACGTATTATGTGAACCAACAACACATATTAAGGATACTTATTCACATTAGAAAGTTTATTGAGAATAACCTTTCGGGAAAATACCTAATATTTTCCACACTGCAGCCGGGCAGAGTTCGTTGTTAGACGATTCAAATTGCATCATCTTGCAAAAGGAGTTTACAGCCCGCCCTGGACTGAACAGCTTTTTCCTGGTAGGCCGGATCACACTGTCTTCCTCTGGCATCCCCTGGTCAGTGTAGTCTTCAACATCACTCGTGTCACTTTTGATAGAACTCCCTTTAATTCTAAGGGGATTAACTTATTAATGGTGCGTAAACTCTCTTGGCCACGACACAACATTTTGACATTCCTGACAACACCCTGAGCATCTGGGTACAATGTTACTACCTTGCCCAGAGGCCACAACGTTCTGGGTTGTTCAGTATCAATTAACACAATGTCACCTGGTTGAATATTTTGTCGATTCGCCGCTCTGACGCACCATAAAAGTGTTCACGTAGTGTAAGAAGATATTCTTTGTGCCACACAGTAGACCAGTGATTAATTACTTTATTCAACATCTTAAATTTATCACTTAACACTGTCACATTATTATAATCCGCCCACATATCAAGTGAGTAGGAGTCAGTACTTCTGCGTCTGGAGTATCAATTATGTACGAGAGAGGACGATTATTTATCCGATTCTCTGCAAAAAATGTGGAGTGTATTCTCCACTCCAAGGCATGTTACACACCGTGAGAACTCCAACATGGGGAGTTTCTCGTAATCACCAATTAATTCTTTCCACCTGCTAACGAATTCCTCAGGTAGGGTTTCATCCCAAGAACACTTTTGCTTCCATGCCTCTTGTACCAATAATTTCCCTCGGATTGTAAGAGGCGCCACTAAGCCTAGTGGATCGAAACATTTTGAAACTTCTGCAAGAAGCACTCTTCGTTAATTTCTTGGGCATATTATAATGTGAAGGTTGTCGCCAATCTTCTCAGGAAAAGTATAATAGAAAAAGACTAATAACCAGAAAAATAAACACTTTATTTTAATAGAATGAAATTTAAATAATAAATGCGTAAATATGATTATAATAACCCTATATTAAGAAAAAATGAAAACAAAAAAAATATATGATTCAAAGCTAAATATTTACAGTTGTGATCTTAATACTGAAGCAATGAATCCCTGTGATGACTCCGTGGTTGTTGTATTGTTGTTGTTGCCTCGATGTTTTCCACAAATCCAATAGTTTTCCAAACTTCCACAATGTCACAAATGATGTCAGGGACTCAGTTGAAAGTTGTCCCCTAGTGACGTCCAGTTGCCTGATGTTTCTAGTGTGTACTGAGGTACTACTGGTGTAGTGAAGAATTGATGGGTTTCTCTGTTTCTCAATTGGTGAGTACGCCGGCCCCCCATTCCCGCAGCATTCGCCATTATATCTTCTACCACAGGTGTCACTAACAGCACCTGTTCCTCTCGGGCACCTGGTTCTATCTGCACGTCGTCCTCACCTCGAGTCCCATTGTATGGGCCCCGTCGCCGATCACACGTTGCTGCCATATGCCCAGTGCCACCGCATAGTCGACACGTCCTCTGCTGTCCTGCATACGTTACGTACACCTGGATACGGAACGCCTCCATCACAACAAAAGATGGTATTTGCCGCCTCAGGGTCATTTTAAGGGAGAACGACCCCTCTGGCATTCCTGCATATGGCTCATGGGCCCATCAATACGGTGGCAGCATGGATGACCCCATACTGGCAAAATATCTGTCTAATGTCTACCTCGTCGGCTTCAAAAGGAATATTCTTGATCCGTATCCACAAGTAGTGCGCCGACGCATTCCGAAGACGTACCTCCAAGTTTGTGTTGATTACGATGTTCTTCTCCTGAACAATAATTAAACTGGTATTAAAATTAGGAAATTGTAGTGATTAACTACATTTACAAAATTGAGGTAGTTCAAAATATTTAAGAACTTAACAATTAGTTTATCTATTAATGGAAATGGTGTCGTTTTGGCATGATTCAGTTTCTATATTGGAGTGTCTTAGTCAAACTTATGACTAGCTTAAGAATTATGAAGCAATAGCTGTATTCAGAATTTTGTTTACAGTCATGTGTAAATTAAGGGGAGTCACAGATATCAATAAGTGTATGTATTTTGCTTTGGATATGTGCAAGATAAAGTAGTTTTCATGTGGTTAACTACCGGTGGGGTGTGTAAGGGAGATAAGATGTTTTTTAAAGGTGCTTTTGAAAATGGTGGTTGTGGCTGCAGTTCTACCCTCCCCTCCCATTCCTTGGATCATACCTAATTATGTCATATTCCTCAGACGCTTTGAGACCCTTCCCTTACGTGTGTAGTGCTTTCCATAATAATAATAATAATAATAATAATAATAATAATAATAGTAATAATAATAATAATAATAATAATAATAATAATAATAATAATAATAATAATAATAATAATAAAAATAATAATAATAAATGTGTGAGTGGCAATAAAGACAAGCAGGGTTAGCAGCGAAAGTCAGCTCCATAGGGAAGGTTTAGCGCTTAGTCTTCATTATTATAATCCACAGAAAGATGTCCCTGTGGCTACGTGAAGCTGACGCTTCCTGTGACATTAGAGAACCTGGGAGAGAGAGAGAGAGAGAGAGAGAGAGAGAGAGAGAGAGAGAGAGAGAGAGAGAGAGAGAGAGAGAGAGAGAGAGAGAGAGAGAGAGAGAGAGAGAGAAAAAATTAACTCAGAGGCTTAGTAGTGCTGTATAACCTAATAAAGACCGGCTTATTTCCGCATTATGCGACCCACAACAGTCGACTATCACCCAGGTTCCTATTTAAAGCCTGGTTATACTACATAAAATGGTTATTATTATGACCCTAATTTTTAAAGGGGTTTAACATAGTTTAATATAGACAAATGCAAAGTTCTAAATGTTGGACAGGAAAATAACCATGCCACATATAAACTAAATAATGTAGATCTTAATATTAAGGATTGCAAAAAGGATTTAGGAGTTCTGGTCAGCAGTAATCTGAAACCAAGACAACAGTGCATAAGTGTTCGCAATAAAGCTAGCAGAATCTTTCTCCTCAGCAGTGGTTCCTGGTGTCTTCCACCACCTGAGAGGGGGATGTCTCTCTCCTCAGTGGTGGTTCCTGGTGTCTGCCACCACCTGAGAGGGGAATGTCTCTCTCCTCAGCTGTGGTTCCTGGTGTCTGCCACCACCTGCTCCACCTTCGGCTCCACCTTCGGCTCCAACGGTACCCTGGTGATGGACCAGGTGCTTCGGCTCCCTCAGTTCCCTGGTGATGGACCATGTGTTTCTGCTCCTTCAACGGTCTGGTGATGGACCAGTTACTTCGGCTCATTCAGTGCCCTGGTGATGGACAAGGTGCTTTGGCTCCCTCAGTACCCTGGTGATGGACCAGGTGCTTCAGCTCCTTTAATACCTTGGTGATGGACCAGGTGCTTCATCTTCAACGCCCTGGTGATGGATCATGTGCTTCGGCTTATTCAGTGCCCTGGTGATGGACCAGGTGCTTCAGCTCCTTTGGTGCTCTTGTGATGGACCAGGTGCTCCAGCTCTTTCAGTACCCTGTTTTATAGTGCCCTGATTATCAAAGCATATTCCATGGATGGAGTAGGTGGGTTGGGTAGGAGTTTTTGTTTGTGGGATTGGTTTTGGGTTTTAGGGGGACTTGCCTAGCGTGAACCAGTTGGCTTGCTGCAGTGTTCGTTATTTCTGTTTTCTTGTGAGTGAGAAGGGTTGGATTTGAACGGGACTTGCACAATTGTTGGGGGGGGGGGGTTGTCGGGGTTTGTTCCTTGGATGGGGATAGGTTGGACAAATATTTTTGTTGGTAAGTTGCTTTTGACATGAACTTGCCAAGTATGGGCCAGTAGGCCTGTTGCAGTGTTCCTCCTTTCTTATGTTCTTAGAATCCTTGGCTTCATATCAAGAAGTATAAATAATAGAAGTCCTCAGATTGTTGTTCAACTTTATATATCTTTGGTTAGGCCTCATTTAGATTATGCTGCACAGTTAGTAAGTAAGTAAGTTTATTCAGGTATACACAAATACAGTTACATAGATCATCATACATAGAAGCATATGTGTAGAAAACCTAGGACAACCCAAAAAAGTCAGACAGAGTGACTTATTTCCATTGGTCACCGTAATACAAAGGAGGATGACAAAGTTGATCCCATGTATCAGTAATCTTCCCTATGAGGATAGACTGAGGGCCCTGATTCTGCACTCTCTAGAAAGGCGTAGAATTAGGGGGATATGATTGAGGTGAATCAATGGAAAACGAATTAATAAAGGGGGTGTAAATAGAGTGCTAAAAATATCTAGTATTGACAGTACTCGCAGCAATGGCTTTAAGTTGGAAAAATTCAGATTCAGGAAGGATACAGGAAAGCACTGGTTTGATAATAGAGTTGTGGATGAGTGGAACAAACTCCCGAGTACCGTCATAGAAGCTAAGACATTGTGTAGTTTTAAAAATAGGTTGGATAAATACATGAGTGGGTGTGGGTGGGTGTGAATTGGACTTGACTAGCTTGTGCTACTAGGTCATATGCCATGCTCCTCCCTTAAGTGAATGTGACTGACCTGAACAGGTCAAGGAATTGGCTTAAGTCGTTGGGTGAATTGGACCTCCCTCGCATGAGCCAGTAGGCCTGCTGCAGTGTTCCTTCTTTCTTATGTTCTTATGTTTAAATGACCAAAAGTCTGGTGGCAAAAGCTCTCGCTTCACACGCTGAGGTCTCTGGATTCGATTCCTGGAGAGGGTGGAAACATTGGGAGTTTCCTTACATAGGTTGTCCATGATCACTCATCAGTAAAATGGGTACCTGGGTGTTAGTGGACTTGTGTGGATCACATCCTGGGACAAAACTGACAAAACTTTTATGCTCAGAACTACTAAATGCCTCAAATGATGTAGTTGAAGTTTTAGCAGTAAAGATCGAGAATCAAAACCTGGTCATCGTGGTTGTATACAAGCCTCCGGATGCAACGTCCCAACAATTCCAGGAAAAGCTTCGGAAAATTGACAAATGTCTGGAAAACCTAACAGCTCCTGCCCCCAACATCTTGCTCCTGGGGGACTTCAACCTAAGGCACCTAAAATGGAGGAATATTGCAAATAATGTGGTAGCAGAGATAACACCAGGAGGCAGCACAGATGAAAACTCGCACACACACGAGCCTATAAATCTCTGCACAAAATTCACCTTAAACCAGCAAATAATGGAGCCTACAAGATTGGAGAATACGCTGGACCTCATCTTCACTAACAATGATGATCTGATACTAAATGTCATCTATCAAAAACGATATACTCAGATCACAACATAATAGAGGTCCAGACATGTATGAGGGGATGGGGCCCCAGATCGACAAAATGTGATCAGTCGCGAGGGAGCCTTCACCAATTTCAACTTCAATAACAAAAACATAAGGTGGGACCAAGTAAACCAAGTCCTAAATGATATAAACTGGGAAGACAGCCTAAGCATCACGGATCCTAACCTATGTCTAGAACAAATTAACTCTGTGGCACTTGAGGTTTGCTCAAGACAAATTCCCTTAAGGAAAAGGAAGAGAAGATGTAAACTGGAAAGAGAGAGGCGCTCCCTACACTGGCGAAGGCAAAGAATAACAGAGCGGCTACAGGAGGCCAATATATCTGAAATACGTAGGGAGGCACTGATGAGAAAAATAGCAAACATTGAATTAAAACTAAAGAAATCTTACAGGAATCAAGAAACGCGGGAAGAACTAAAAGCCAAAAATGAAATTGAAATTGAAAGAAAGTATTTCCAAAGTATTTCCTTTCTTATGCCAAATCAAAGTCGAGAACAACATCCAGTATTGGGCCCCCTATTAAAACGAGATGGGTCCTACACAGATGACAGCAAGGAAATGAGTGAGTTACTAAAGTCCCAGTATGACTCAGTTTTTAGCGAGCCGCTAACCAGACTGAAAGTTGAAGACCTAAATGATTTTTTTATGAGAGTGCCACAGAACCTGGTAGATACAAGCATATCTGACATTACCCTGACGCCACATGACTTCGAAAAAGGCGATAAATGACATGACCATGCACTCCGCTCCAGGCCCTGACTCATGGAACTGGGGTCGTCCCGCAGTTACTAAAAACAACAGACATAGCCCCACTCCACAAAGGCGGCAGTAAAGCAATAACAAAGAACTACAGACAAATAGCGCTAACGTCCCATACCATAAAAAACTTTGAAAGGGTTCTAAGAAGCAAGATCGCCACTCATCTAGATAACCATCAATTACACAACCCAGGGCAGCATGGGTTTAGAGCAGGTCGCTCCTGTCTGTCCCAACTACTGGACCACTATGACAAGGTCCTGGATGCTCTAGAAGACAAACAGAATGCATATGTTATATACACAGACTTTGCAAAAGCCTTTGATAAGTGTGACCATGGTGTGATAGCACACAAAATGCGTGAAAAAGGAATAACAGGAAAAGTTGGTAGATGGATCTATAATTTCCTAACAAGTAGAACACAAAGAGTAGTAGTCAACAGAGTAAAGTCTGAGGCGGCTACGGTGAAAAGCTCCGTTCCACAAGGCACAGTACTCGCTCCCATCCCGTTCCTCATCCTTATATCGGACGTAGACAGGGATATCAGCCACAGTGCCGTGTCTTCCTTTGCAGATGACACCCGAATCTGCATGATAGTGTCCAGCAATTAAATAATAATATTAATATTTTTATTTCGATGCATGTTACAAGTGTACATTGTTATTTGTAATTACAATTATAAAACTGTAATGCAAGGAGAGCCACTGGCATGCCATGGCATTAGGGGCATCTTATTCTAAAGACTTATTCACTAAGTACTTAATGCTAGAGAAATTGATTGAGTTTATTCTAGTTATGTATTATTTCAAATTACAATATGATTATACATACTATTAAAAGACAATACTAGAGAAATTGGTTGAGTTTAATCTAGTTGTATATTTTATTTCAAGTTACAATATGTTGATGGTATACTAGTATAATAACAATACTAGAAAAATTTATTGAGTTTCTTCTAGTTATATATTTTATTTCAAATTAACAAAATGATGACAATATGATGATATGAAATTGCAACAAATGTTAAGGAGGATGACAATATAAAACTGAGATTATCTTAAGTAAAATAGCATTGGGTTTGAAAGTTTGTTACAGTATGAGTATTTAGTATAGGGTGAGTAGGTGATTTTTGACAAGAGTCTTGAATTGATTTTCCGACAAGGTTAACTTAATATTTACTGGTAATGAATTCCAGATTCTGGGGTCCTTTATGTGCATATAATTTTTACATAGGTTAGTATGGACTTGGGGTATGTCAAATAGTGATCTGTGTCTTGTGTCATGGTTGTGGGACCTATTAAAGTTGTTGAGGAGAATTTTGAGTGGAGGGTTGATATTAGCATGTAGAGTTTTATGTATGTAGAAGGCACTTGAATAGGTATGAATATTTTTTACGGTGAGTAGTTTTAAAGTTTTGAATATAGGTGGAGTATGCTGTCTAGAGTGGGAATTTGTTATCATCCTGACTGCAGCCTTTTGCTGGGTTATGAGTGGTCTAAGGTGATTTAATGTTGTTGAGCCCCATGCACAGATTTCATAGGAGAGATAAGGGTAGATAAGAGAATGATATAGTGCAATGAGAGCTGGTTGTGGCACATAATAGCGTATCTTGGAAATTTGTTGTATGTATGTTTGGAATTTAAGACTACTGTCAAGGTGGATTCCTAGGAATTTTCCCTCTGTGAGTGTTGTGATGGGTGAACCATTGAGCGTTATGTTAAGTGGAACATTTGTAGCTTTGTTTCCAAACTGAATGAAGTAGGTCTTGTCAGTCTACCTGGAGAGAATTCCAGGGGTCAACGCCCCCGCGGCCCGGTCCGTGACCAGGCCTCCTGTTGGACCAGAGACTGATCAACCAGGCTGTTACTGCTGGCCGCACGCAGTCCAACGTACGAACCACAGCCCGGCTGATCAGGTACCGACTTGAGGTGCCTGTCCAGTGCCTGCTTGAAGACAGCCAGGGGCTTGTTGGTAATCCCCCTGATGTATGCTGGGAGGCAGTTGAACAATCTTGGGCCCCTGACACTTATTGTGTTGTCCCTCAACGTGCTAGTGGCACCCCTGCTCTTCATTGGGGGGATGTTACATCGCCTGCCGAGTCTTTTGCTTTTGTAGGGAGTGATTTGTGTGTGCAAGTTTGGTACTAAGCCCTCGAGAATTTTCCATGTGTATATAATAATGTATCTCTCCCGCCTGCGTTCTAGAGAGTACAGGTTTAGGAACTTCAAGCGTTCCCAGTAGTTGAGGTGGTTTATCGCACTTATGCGTGCGGTGAAGGTTCTCTGCACATTTTCAAGGTCAGCAATTTCACCCGCCTTGAAAGGTGCAGTTAGTGTGCAGCAGTATTCCAGCCTAGATAGAACAAGCGATCTGTAAAGTGTCAACATGGGCTTGGCATCCCTGGTTTTGAAGGTTCTCATTATCCATCCTGTCATTTTTCGAGCAGATGCAATTGCTACATTGTTATGGTCCTTGAAGGTGAGATCCTCTGACATGATCACTCCCAGGTCTTTGACATTAGTTTTTCGCTCTATTGTGTGGTTGGAATTAGTTTTGTACTCCGATGAGATTTTAATTTCTTCACGTTTTCCGTATCTGAGTAATTGAAATTTCTCATCATTGAACTTCATATTGTTTTCTGCAGCCCATTTAAAGATTTGGTTTATGTCTGCTTGGAGTCTTGCAGTGTCTTCAATGGTGGACACTGTCATACAGATTCGGGTGTCATCTGCAAAGGAAGACACAGCACTGTGACTTATATCCCTGTCAATGTCTGATATGAGGATGAGGAATAGGATGGGAGCAAGTACTGTGCCTTGTGGAATAGAGCTTTTCACAGTAGCTGCCTCAGACTTTACTCTGTTGACTACTACTCTTTGTGTTCTACGTGTTAGGAAATTATAGATCCATCTACCAACTTTTCCTGTTATTCCTTTATCACGCATTTTGAGAGTAAGCTTGTTTGTCTTCATCCATGTTGATATTTTCTGTAATTCGGCATTAACAGTGTTGGCCAGTATGACTGGATTTGGGTGAGAGAAGACATATGTTGTGTCGTCTGCAAATAATATGGGTTTGAGTAGTTGTGATGCATTCGGTAGGTCGTTTATGTAAATGAAGAATAGGAGTGGCCCTTGAGGGACACCGTCTGTAATTTGTTGTGTGGAAGAGTTCTCTCAATTTGTGTACACGTACTGGCTTCTGTACGTACAGTACACTCATTACTTACATTAAAATATTTCTTAATAACACGATTGCAAACCAACCATACTACAGGATTAGAACCCGCGACGGTCTGGAGTTTTGAGACTCTCTGATCGCGGGTTCTAACCCCACCCATGGTATGGTTTATTAAAATATTTATTGTGTTATTGTAGAGTGAGATGTGAGTAGTATTTATTGTAGGAGTCAGGTGTGGTAGTCCGCCCAGCTACCACAAGTCAGGTGTGGTAGTCCACCCAGCTACCACAAGTCAGGTGTGGTAGTCCACCCAGCTACCACAAGTCAGGTGTGGTAGTCCGCCCAGCTACTACAAGTCAGGTGTGGTAGTCCGCCCAGCTACCACAAGTCAGGTGTGGTAGTCCACCCAGCTACCACAAGTCAGGTGTGGTAGTCCACCCAGCTACCACAAGCCAGGTGTGGTAGTCCACCCAGCTACCACAAGTCAGGCGTGGTAGTCCGCCCAGCTACCACAAGTCAGGTGTGGTAGTCCACCCAGCTACCACAAGTCAGGTGTGGTAGTCCGCCCAGCTACCACAAGTCAGGTGTGGTAGTCCACCCAGCTACCACAAGTCAGGTGTGGTAGTCCACCCAGCTACCACAAGTCAGGTGTGGTAGTCCACCCAGCTACCACAAGTCAGGTGTGGTAGTCCGCCCAGCTACCACAAGTCCAGGTGTGGTAGTCCACCCAGCTACCACAAGTCAGGTGTGGTAGTCCGCCCAGCTACCACAAGTCAGGTGTGGTAGTCCACCCAGCTACCACAAGTCAGGTGTGGTAGTCCACCCAGCTACCACAAGTCAGGTGTGGTAGTCCGCCCAGCTACCACAAGCCAGGTGTGGTAGTCCACCCAGCTGCCACAAGTCAGGTGTGGTAGTCCGCCCTACAGCAGGTGGAGTCCACAAGCTCAGGTGTGGTAGTCCACCCAGCTACCACAAGTCAGGTGTGGTAGTCCGCCCAGCTTCCACAAGTCAGGTGTGGTAGTCCAGCCACAGCAGGTTACCACACAGTCGCAGTGTGGTAGTCCACCCAGCTCCACAAGTCAGGTGTGGTAGTCCGCCCAGCTACCACAAGTCAGGTGTGGTAGTCCACCCAGCTACCACACGTCAGATGTGGTAGTCCACCCAGCTGCCACAAGTCAGGTGTGGTAGTCCACCCAGCTACCACAAGTCAGGTGTGGTAGTCCACCCAGCTACCACAAGTCAGATGTGGTAGTCCACCCAGCTGCCACAAGTCAGGTGTGGTAGTCCACCCAGCTACCACAAGTCAGGTGTGGTAGTCCGCCCAGCTACCACAAGACAGGTGTTATGTCCACCCAGCTACTACAAGTCAGGTGTGGTAGTCCACCCAGCTGCCACAAGTCAGGTGTGGTAGTCCACCCAGGTGCCACAAGTCAGGTGTGGTAGTCCACCCAGCTACCACAAGTCAGGTGTGTAGTCCGCCCAGCTACCACAGCCAGGTGTGGTAGTCCACCCAGTTGTCACAAGTTAGGTGTGGTAGTCCACCCAGCTACCACAAGTCAGGTGTGGTAATCCGCCCAGCTTCCACAAGTCAGGTGTGGTAGTCCACCCAGCTACCACAAGTCAGGTGTGGTAATCCGCCCAGCTTCCACAAGTCAGTGTGTAGTCCACCCAGCTCACAAGTCAGGTGTGGTCCGCCCAGCTACTACAAGTCAGGTGTGGTATCCCAGCTGCCACAAGTCAGGTGTGGTAGTCCACCCAGCTACCACAAGTCAGGTGTGGTAGTCCACCCAGCTGCCACAAGTCAGGTGTGGTAGTCCACCCAGGTGCCACAAGTCAGGTGTGGTAGTCCGCCCAGCTACCACAAGTCAGATGTGGTAGTCCACCCAGCTACCACAAGTCAGGTGTGGTAGTCCACCCAGCTGCCACAAGTCAGGTGTGGTAGTCCACCCAGGTGCCACAAGTCAGGTGTGGTAGTCCACCCAGCTACCACAAGTCAGGTGTGGTAGTCCGCCCAGCTACCACAAGCCAGGTGTGGTAGTCCACCCAGTTGTCACAAGTCAGGTGTGGTAGTCCACCCAGCTACCACAAGTCAGGTGTGGTAATCCGCCCAGCTTCCACAAGTCAGGTGTGGTAGTACACCCAGCTACCACAAGTCAGGTGTGGTAGTCCACCCAGCTACCACACGTCAGATGTGGTAGTCCACCCAGCTGCCACAAGTCAGGTGTGGTAGTCCACCCAGCTACCACAAGTCAGGTGTGGTAGTCCACCGAGCTACCACACGTCAGATGTGGTAGTCCACCCAGCTGCCACAAGTCAGGTGTGGTAGTCCACCCAGCTACCACAAGTCAGGTGTGGTAGTCCGCCCAGCTACTACAAGTCAGGTGTGGTAGTCCGCCCAGCTGCCACAAGTCAGGTGTGGTTGTGTTGTGGGGTTCTTTTCATAGATTTGGTAATATTAACAGACGATGAGCTTGGGTTTTGGTAGCGTTTAATGAGGCGTTGGATATATGGGAGCTGAGAGCCTATGCCTGTGTGTCTGTCCTGCACTGAGTCTGGGTGGTAACTGAACACTAGGCCGCCTGGCGCTGAGGCATTCAAAAGGCAGGCCTATCATTGGCTGATGCCAGATCACATGGGCAGAGGTTGGAAATCACGTGAACAGCCGTGATGCAGCCGTTATAAGTACAACCCGTACAGCTCGGGCATGCTACGTATGGCGTCTCGACATACAACTACACAAACTAAGGACAACAGGCAACAACTTTCAGCTGATTCTATACAATGTCAAAGTACACAACAGTTAACATTATACTTCACATGGATATTATCGTGACGGAACAATCTACATTACTATATGATGCATCTTGATACTTGGGAATTAATTAAATGAGCTCATTCTAGAAAATCATGATAAAAGAGAAAAAAAAATAATTTGTTCGATCGAACTGTCTTCATGTGATCTACGAATTCTGAGGAAATAAATTACAAGAAGATAGTGATAACAGACAAGGTAGATATGGTGCACACAAATCTATACTGTTAATTCTCAGAACTCGGAGAGAACGTGAACACACAAAAAAAAAATTTGAGTAATACTAAGTACATATTATAACACACAGTTAAACGCTTACTACATATTTATCTATACAGGTTATTTACATTTAACCCCAACTCTGCTAGGGTGAGATTGATATAGGCTGTATAATTATCATCTCTGGGTGGATCAAACTCTGTTACAATAGGTAACTCAACTTCTGATTGAGGAGGATCTACACTGGTATCTACAAATGATACTTGAGGATTAATTAACACTTGTCGTGTACGTAGGGAATAACGACATTCAGGTATAACTTCATCCCAGGTTACACTATTGGGATTGATGGTAGCACATCAAGGACTTTCTTATTCGTTCTTTCTGCTAACCCATTGCTGGCAGGATGGTGTGGAACAATGGTAGATTTAGTAATCTTATACAAGGCACATAGGTTTTCTAGAATCTCGTTACAAAATTCACCTCCATTATCTGTTATGAGGGACTTAGGAGTGGTATGTCTACAGATTATATGTTCCTTAAACGCTTTAGCTACTGTCCCGGCAGTCTTATCTGGGATAGGAACTAACTCACAAAATCTGGTAAAGTGATCGACCATCACACACAGATGTTTGTTTCCACTGAGGGAACATTGGAAGTTGGTCAACAGATCTAGTGCAACTCTTTCCCATGGCTCACTAGAAGTAGGAAAGATCTGGATTGGATTAGGACCTGTGACATACTCAGTAATATCGGTAGACATACGAGGCCAAAAGTATTTCAATCTGGCTTGTTTCACAGAACGATCCATACCAGGATGTGCAACATCTGGTACATCGTGAACTAGCTGCAAGGCTACTTTCACTAGTGACTGTGGAATTACTAATTGGTATACTCTTCTACTAGGATTACCCAACTCGGTAGTGCGATACAGTAATTCTTGGTTCATGACAAAG
>WNWK01035084.1:0-20020 GCA_009830355.1 Cherax destructor | reverse complement strand
AACCCTGGAGGACTGCATATGGCACACTGCCTGAATCCAGGCGACGATGCCTAAACATGCGCTTCACTGGTGTAATGAATGCCCTATCACTAGACAAATCCTCGAATGGCATAAAATCAACTCATAGTCACCATCACTTTCACTATCACTAAAGCACCGGGAAAATGATAGTTTCCTCTTGCATAGTTGCCTATGGATAACACTCAACACTCCAGAGGTGCTTGGCCCAGGGTCTTGTGTGGCCACACTGGCCACCTCAAAGTGCTTGGCCCAGGGTCTTGTGTGGCCACACTGGCTACCCCAGAGGTAATTGGCTGAGGGTCATCTGGGTTATCATCAATATTTTCACTAATTCCTTGATTAGTGGCCATATCAGTCTCAAATCCACTAAATTCACAATCTGTTTCACTTTCCAAAAATAGTAGTGTTAATAGGACGAGGCGTGAGTGAATCACGAGAGTTTGCCATGTTGTTGACCCAAGATGGACCTGAATGTAGCTGGTGCTACCATGCGGTACCCAGGCATCCTGATTTTTTCATACTGTGCACACTGAGTGTGCAGACCCATTCTCATGTCTAGGCAACTCAAGTCTATTTTGCCAATTTTAAAGGAATGAAAAATAAAACGTTGATCTACATTCGGGGCACTAGCGGTATGAACTTATATATTTATACATTTGGACCATTAATGGGTTAATATTGACAAAACTTTCTACACTCTGTTTGGGAACAGAATAGGTATTGCACAGCTAAAAATAACAATTGACAACACTCTTATTGCTAAACATAATGTGGACAAATTCCTGGGCCTGCACCTTCACCCATATCCAACAATAACAAAAAATTCCAAAACAGTTGGGATCCTCTCCAAGATACGTTACTACATACCACAATCAGCCTTACTCACACTATACTATTCACTCATCTATCCCTACTTTACCTATGCAATTTGTGCCAGGGGATCAACAGTAGCAACTCAACTAAAGCCAATCATAACCCAACAGAAAGTCGCAGTAAGAATTATCACGCAATCCAATGCAAGACAACCCCTCTTCAAAGACCTAAACCTACTCACCGTACAGAACATTCACACCTACTATTGCGCAACCTACATTTACAGAACCATAAATTATAATATTAACCCTGAATTAAAACACTTTCTTGATAATTGCAACAGGACTCATAGACACAATACCGGACACTAAAATCTCTATGACATTCCCTGTGTCCGGTTAAACTCTACAAAAATTTGATGTTCAAAAAAAGGACCTAAAATCTGGAACTCCCTGTCTGAAAACTCTAGAACCGCAGACTCAACCACCATTTTCAAAACTACCTTTAAAAAAAACATCTCATCTCCTTAACACACCCCATCATCAGCTATCCAAATGAAAACCACATAATTCTCTTTTTGTATCATGAACACATCCAAAACAACATAGTCTTACTCGTTATCTGCAATTTCCCCATAATTTACACTTACCCCCACACTCACCCAAATGAGGTAAACATAAAATTCCTAATACGTACAGTTATTTCCTTTTAAATCTTAAGTTAGTCCTAAGTTTGCCTAAAATAATCTTCAGTATATGAGCTTTAATAGAAATATGTATCATGCAAGAGAAATCCAATCCCATCACTAAATCTACCATTTGTAATTATTATATGATTTGTACTACCTAATAATGTACTATCTAATAATGTATGTTCAAATGTACTCCTCCTCCATAACTTATATCAATATAGAGTAAGAATTAGTATTAGTCTGCCTGAAATGGCTAGACATGCTAGTGGCCTTCTTTGTAATTATATTTTATAACAACACTCTTATATGGGTGTGAAGCATGGGTTCAAATGCTGCAGCAGGAGGAAGCTGTAGGCAGTGGAGATGTCCTGTCTAAGGGCAATGTGTGGTGTAAATATTATGCAGAAAATTCGGAATCTGGAAATTAGGAGAAGGTGTGGAGTTACTAAAAGTATTTGTCAGAGGGCTGAAGAGGGTTGTTGGTGGTTTGGTCATTTAAAAGAATGGATCAAAGTAGAATGACTTGGAGAGCGTATAAATCTGTAGGGGAAGGAAGGCGGTAGGGTCGTCCTAGAAAAGGTTGGAGGGAAGGGTAAAGGAGGTTTTGTGGCCGAGGGGGTTGGACTTCCAGCAAGCATTTTGAGCATGTTAGATAGGAGTGAATGGAGATGAATGGTTTTGGGACATGATGATCTGTTGGAGTGTGAGCAGGGTAACATTTTGTGAAGGGATTCAGGGAAACCAGTTAATTGATTTAGTTGGACTTGAGTCCTGGGAAATGGGAAGTACAATGCCTGCACTTTAAAGGAGGGTCTGAGATAGTGACAGCTGGGAGGGACTTTCTCAGCTGTCGTATCTAAGCTCCTCTGCAAAGACAGTGATTATGTATGAGTGTGGTAAAAGTGTTGAATGATGATGAAAGTGTTTTTCTTTTTGGGGATTTTCTTTCTTTTGGGTCACCCTGCCTCGGTGGGAGACGGCCGACTTGTTGGAAAAAAAAAAAAAAAAAACATGTAAACCACACATTGTAAGCTTTACAAGGAAATAAACATTTTTATTTATTTTTATTTTGTGTCTCTGTTTTTTTGTCTGCCTGCATGTGTATCTTTCCATCTGCCTTTTGTGTCTGTCTTTCCATCTGCGTCACTCTGTCTCAGAGAGCGGCCCCTAAACCAACAGGCATTAACACAATGCAGAGTCGTCACGTCTGATTCCTGATCAAGTGAAAATTGAATATTACAGTGGACCCCCGGATATCGTACAGCTCCCAACTGGAACAATTATGTAAGTGTATTTTTGGGGTCTGAAACGGACTAATCTAATGTACATTCGTCCTTATGGGAACAAATTTGTTCAGTAACGACACTCAAAAGCATTCTGGAACGAATTATTAGAAATCTGGGGGTCCACTGTACTTGCCAGTCATGCTTATTATGCTTTATATCTACAAGCACTCTATAACCTCTGCCTGGAATTTTGGGTTATCCTAGGTAATGTACACTACAGTGGAACCCCGAGTTTCGAACTTAATCCATTCAGGAGCTATTCCTAAACTCGAAACGTTGAGAAACCCAAAAATATTCACAAAAAATACACACAACAATTATACATAGTACAGTTATTAATAAATAAATACAAACATTTAAATAAACATATAAAATAACATTTTTACTTGCCTTTATTGAAGATTGTTGATGGCATCTGGAAGGTAGGGAGGAGGAGTGAGGGAGGGAGGGCTTAGTGTTTGGAAGGGAAATCCCTCTCCATAAGGACTTCATGTAACAACTCTCTCTCTGGGGTTACTTCCCTTCTTTTTCTTTTAATGCCACTAAGACCAGCTTGAGTCACTGGACCCATGTCTCGAAAAATAACTGTCCAGAGTGCTCTGTTTCTGGCGCCTCTTTAATCCTTTCAGGGTTGAGACCCTTGATTCTTAACTCCCTCTCAGGGTCGAGAAATTTTCGAAAAAAAAAAAATATTTTTTCTTATAAAAGGATAGAGCATATTTTTGTGAGTATTATAGGCCCAATTTTTTTTTCTTTTTGCGATAAATACTTACAGAGATATGGAGGCGTGAAGTTGACAAAGTGAGGCACATATGGCAACATCCCTGACTGCCTGTCACCTGGTAAAAGTTTATTATTATTTTTTTTCTACTTTTTTCTTTTATTTTTTAACATTTTATTTTTTCAAGTAACTTTTATGGCCTGTGAGACCAATATAAGCCATATTTTGTATATATACACTCCTTGTATACTATACAATAACTGCACAAACATTGACAGGTGAACATTTTCACCTATTTTAGTCACATACTATTGTATAGAAATATATACATAGTATTTATAGGTCCAAAGCAATGTTTTGGTGGGGAAGGGAGCATGGGTTTGTGTAAACAACATAGGCTGGCTGGTTGGCTGGCTGGCTGGCTGGGTGGCTGGCTGGGTGGCTGGCTGGCTGGGTGGCTGACCAGCTGGCTGGCTGGCTTGCTGGCTGGCTGGCTGGCTGGCTGACCAGTAACAAATAGCAATTGGTAATTTCTAGTAGAAAAGGACGAGCAGACAGGTGAATCATAGAATACATTAACTGGTAGCTCAGGTGTGTCAGGTCAGGCCAGGTAGAGGAGCACTGTAGACTACGTGTTACTCGCAGACCTCACATACCACTCATACACCATAACACAATTTCACCTACTTTTCACACAATAAATCCACACCATATAGTTCCACACACGCACACACATTAACTGGTAGGTCAGGTGTGTCAGGTCAGGCCAGGTAGAGAAGCACTGCAGACAACGTGTCACTCGCAAACTCAACATACACACCCATACACCATAACACACAATTTCACCACTACTATTCACACATACATACACACACAAACATAATACACACACACACATACATACACACAAAAAAAAAAAAACAACACACACACACAAAACTAACACACACACACACACACACACACACACACAGACACAAAACTAACACACACACAAAACTAACGTGCACACACACACACACACACACACAAACTATCACACACACACATACACATACACACACAAAACTAACACACACACACAGGCCCACACACACTCTTTCCCCTGCTCCTCCACCCACCTCTCCCCCACTCCCTTCCCTGAACCCCTCTCTCACCCACCTCCTCCTCTCCCTCTCCCATTCTCTCTCCACCTCTGTTTCTCCCCCTTCACTCTCTCCTCATAATCCCCCTCTTTCCTCCTCCCCACCTCTCTTCCATTTCCCCTGTCTTCAGTTTCTCCTCTTCCTCCATCCACCCCCACACAAACACTCAGGCAATCACACCACAACAACCAACACAGAAATACATAGTTTTTCACTCTGTGGCATCTTAAAATAAAAAATTAAAAATGGGGTCCCAGAGAGCAGGACGGAAAACTAGGGACTGGAGGATGAGTCTGCAAAGGAAGATTGGGCAGCAGAGCTCATGAAAGGGAACATGAGTGGGGAAGGAAGCTAGAGGAGCTTAGCATGAAAATGGAAAGAGGATAGCTGCAGAAAGCAAGATAATGGAGGAGAGGATAGCTGCAGAAAGCAGGAAGTGGGAGAAGCAAGTCACAACAGCAGAGGCTAAGATACAGAGATTAGAAGAAGAACTGAAAAATTTGAAACAGCCTAAAGAACTAAAAAGCAATGTAGACATGATATCAGAAACTGCTACCTCAGTCACAAAGAAGAGGACTGTAGAGAACGGAGTGGAAACTGTATGCAGAGGCCATATCAGACCATCGTGAGCCCGAGAGAAAGAGGATCCATCAGGAACAATCGAGGGGAGTGTAGTAAAAGGGAGAGCTAAGCTATATGTAGAAGCCCTAACAGACCACAGCAGTGCACAGGGAAAGTTAAGAAGGGAAAGCGACAGGCCACTGGGCCAAGGGATAACAGACAGTGAAGAGATTGAAGAAAGGAAAGCTGCAATGGAGGCAACTAAATCGAATCAGGGGTTACATAGGGATAGGCAGTGGGAGAATGAAAGAGAGAGATCAGTTTTTGTTTATGGGCTCCAGGAAGCTGAAGGAGAAACTTACGAAGCAAGAAAACAAGGGGAGAAAAATGCGATTGAAAACATCATGAAAGCAATAGGAGAAGATGACATGACCCAGCTGGCAAATTTTCAGAGAATAGGGGGGTTTGCAAGAGGAAGAATCCGCCAGTCAAAGTAATTCTCAAAGCAGAATTGAATCGAAACAGGATCCTGCAGGAGAAAGCAAGACTAAGGGATATGTCAGAGTACCGGAGGGTGTATCTCGACCGCGACAGAACACGGGAAGAAAGACAGAAACTGAAAGAGAGGGTACAGAGACAAAAGGAGGAAAGAGAGATGGACAGGAGAACCCAGACTCAGGAGGAAGCTCTAATACAACCACCTTCAGATGTTCCCCAACCTGGACAACCCCAATGCAACCAAACAACCTAACCCAAAACACACATGCCATACCCAATGATTCCACCCACCTCATTACAAACTCCACCTTCCCACCAACCACCCATAGTTCCCCATCAGATCTCCCACTTTCCCAACCCCAACATACCCCCCAGACTACGGTTTTAGAAAAGAAGTTAAAGGTTTGGTATACAAATGCAGATGGTATAACAAATAAATGTGAGGAGTGGCATGAAAGAATAAAGGAGACATCCCCAGACATAATAGCACTCACAGAAACGAAACTCACCAGGATGATAACAGATGCAATCTTTCCACCCGGATATCAAATCCTCAGGAAAGATAGAGGGAGCAGAGGGGGAGGAGGAGTTGCACTGCTCATTAAGAACAGGTGGGGATTTGAGGAAGTGGAAGGAATGGATGGAATGGGTGAAAGGGACTACATAGTAGGAACAATTCAGTCTGAGGGCCATAAGGTGGTAATTGCTGTAATGTACAACCCGCCACAGAACTGCAGGAGATCAAGAGAAGAATACGACGAGAGCAACAGAGCAATGGTAGACACACTAGCCGAGGTAGCCAGAAGAGCCCACATGGGGAGAGCAAAGTTACTAGTTATGGGTGATTTCAATCACAAAGAGATTGATTGGGAAAACCTAGAGCCCCATGGGGGTCCTGAATCATGGAGAGCCAAGATGATGGATGTGGTACTGGAAAACCTCATGCATCAACATGTTAGAGACACTACCAGAGAGAGAGGTGGGGATGATCCAGCAAGACTGGACCTAGTATTCACCTTGAGTAGTTCGGACATCGAGGATATCACATATGAAAGGCCCCTTGGAGCTAGTGATCATTTGGTTCTGTGTTTTGATTATATAGTTGAGCTACAAGTGGAGAGGGGAGCAGGAATAGGAAGGGATAAACGAAACTACAAAAGGGGGGACTACACAGGCATGAGGAACTTCCTACAAGACGTTCAGTGGGAGAGAATTGGCAGGAAAACCAGTAAAAGAAATGATGGAATATGTGACAACCAAATGCAAAGAGGCAGAGGAGAGGTTTGTCCCCAAGGGAAACAGAAGTAATGGGAAGACCAGAACGAGTCCTTGGTTCAGCCAGAGGTGTAGGGAGGCAAAAAGTAAGTGTAATAGAGAATGGAAAAGTACAGAAGACAAAGGACTCAGGAAAATAAAGAGATTAGCCGAAGAGCCAGAAACGAATATGCACAGGTAAGAAGGGAGGCTCAGCGACAATATGAAAATGATATAGCATCAAAAGTCAAGTCTGACCCGAAGCTGTTGTATAGCCACATCAGGAGGAAAACAATAGTCAAGGACCAGGTAATCAGGCTGAGAAAGGAAGGTGGGGAGTTCACAATAAACGACCAAGAGGTATGTGAGGAGCTCAACATGAGATTTAAAGAAGTATTTACACAGGAGACAGGAAGGACTCCAGGAATTCAGAATAGGGAGGTATACCAACAAGTGCTGGATGAAATACACACAACCGAGGAGGAGGTGAAGAAGCTGCTATGTGAACTCGATACCTCAAAAGCGGTGGGACCGGACAACATTTCTCCGTGGGTCCTTAGAGGGAGCAGAGATGTTGTGTGTGCCACTAACACAAATCTTCAACACATCCATTGAAACTGGGCAACTACCTGAGGCGTGGAAGATGGCAAATGTAGTCCCAATTTTTAAGAAAGGAGACAGACACGAGGCATTAAACTACAGACCTGTGTCACTGACGTGTATAGTATGCAAAGTCATGGAGAAGATCATCAGGAGGAGAGTGGTGGAGCACCTAGAAAGACACAAGCTTATAAACGACAACCAGCACGGTTTCAGGGAATGAAAATCCTGTGTCACAAACCTACTGGAGTTTTATGACAAGGTAACAGAAGTAAGACACGAGAGAGAGGGGTGGATAGACTGCATATTTTTGGACTGCAAGAAGGCGTTCGACACAGTTCCTCACAAGAGATTAATGCAAAAGCTAGAGGATCAGGCACACGTAACAGGAAAAGCACTGCAATGGATCAGAGAATATCTGACAGGGAGGCAACAACGAGTCATGGTACGTGACGAGATGTCAGAGTGGGCACCTGTGACGAGTGGAGTTCCACAAGGGTCAGTCCTAGGACCTGTACTGTTTTTGGTATATGTGAATGACATAACGGAAGGGGTAGACTCAGAAGTGTCACTATTTGCAGATGATGTGAAGTTAATGAGAAGAATCAAATCAATCGAGGATCAGGCAGGACTACAAAGAGACCTGGACAGGCTGCAAGCCTGGTCCAGTAAGTGGCTCCTTGAATTTAACCCTGCCAAATGTAAAGTCATGAATATCGGGAAGGGCAAAGAAGACCGCAGACAGAGTATAGTCTAGGTGGCCAAAGACTGCAAACCTCACTCAAAGAAAAGATCTTGGGGTGAGTATAATACCGAGCACATCTCCTGAGGCACACATCAATCAGATAACTGCTGCAGCATACGGGCGGCTGGCAAACCTAAGAATAGCGTTCCAATACCTCACTAAGGAATCATTCAAGACTCTGTATACCATATACGTCAGGCCCATACTGGAGTATGCAGCACCAGTTTGGAACCCACACCTGGTCAAGCACGTCAAGAAATTAGAGAAAGTGCAAAGGTTTGCAACAAGACTAGTCCCAGAGCTAAGGGGATTGTCCTACGAAGAAAGGTTAAGGGAAATCGGCCTGACGACACTAGAGGACAGGAGGGTTAGGGGAGACATGATAACGACATATAAAATACTGCGAGGAATAGATAAGGTGGACAGAGACAAAATGTTCCAGAGAGGGGACACAGAAACAAGGGGTCACAATTGGAAGTTGAAGACTCCTATGAGTCAAAGGGATGTTTGGAAGTATTTCTTCAGTCATAGAGTTGTCAGGAAGTGGAATAGCTTAGAAAGCGACATAGTGGAGGCAGGAACCATACATAGTTTTAAGACTAGGTTTGATAAAGCTCGTGGAGCAGGGAGAGAGAGAGAGAGAGAGGACCTAGTAGCAATCAGTGAAGAGGCGAGGCCAGGAGCTATGACTCGACCCCTGCAACCACAAATAGGTGAGTACAAATAGGTGAGTACTGCTTCACATCTGAGTCCTGATACATATTATTTGCCAGACTGTATTTTTTGTGTTATCCTAGGTAATTTACACTATGTATAATTGTATTTATGTGTACCTGTGCAACAGACAGACAGACAGCTAGCCAGCCAGACAGATAGCCAGCCAGCCAGCCAGCCAGCCAGATAGCCAGCCAGCCAGCCAGACAGATAGCAAGCCAGCCAGATAGCCAGCTAGCCAGCCAGCCAGCCAGATAGACAGCCAGACAGATTGCCAGCCAGCCAGCCAGCCAGCCAATGTTGTTTACACAAACCCAGCTCCCTTCCCCACCACCCACACTGCCTTCCCCACCCCCCACTGCCTTCCCTACTATTCACAATGCTGGAGTGAGGTATTCCTTACAGCATGGCTTGGTGACAAAGGCGCACTAAATTACGACTCCCACAGTGCAATGCGGGTGCATAGATTTTTTCCTACTGCGCACACTTACCACATAGACCCATTCTATCACATGCAGGCCTACCAGCTCTCTCCCCTTCGATTTGAAGCTGCTAGAATTTATGCATACTAGTACGTCAAACACCCTGGAACACAAGACATACTAGTATGTCAAAAACCCTAAATGGGTTAAGATGTCCCTAAAATGGGACAGTGTTTTGTCACTGAACATGTTGCAGATATGGCTTGTTTCAGCTTGCTCAGGGTGATATTTATCAGCAAATGCCTGCACCTTATTCCACATTACACAAATTTTCTTAATCTCTGAAGAAGGCACCTCATCGACTCCCTCTTCCTCCTCCTGTGAAGCAAGTTCCTGAACTCTGGTCTGATGCTGTTCCAGTTCCAGCTCTTCAGTGGTTAGCTCTTCATTGTGGTCACCCACCAACTCTTCCACATCCTCGACACTCGCCTCCAACCCCAGGGACTTGCTCAATGCCACAATACCTTCCACAACAGGCAGAGGGTC
This sequence comes from Cherax destructor, assembly GCA_009830355.1. Lineage (NCBI taxonomy): Eukaryota > Metazoa > Arthropoda > Malacostraca > Decapoda > Parastacidae > Cherax > Cherax destructor. The sequence goes on along the minus strand of WNWK01035084.1, from coordinate 10,003 downwards.
AGCAGGGTCAGCCTCAAACCCTTCAAAATCCCTGTGTTGGACACAATCTGGCCACAATTGTCTCCAAGCAGAGTTCAAAGTCCAGTAAGTCACTCCCTTCCAAGCCTTACTTATAAGGCCTATGCAGTTGTAGATATTGAAGTGATTCTTCCAGAACTCTCTTAGGGTCAGTTCAGTGTCTGAGGTCTCTTCAAAGCAATTTTCAAACCCTGCTTTTGTGTACAGTTTTTTGAAATTAGAAATGACCTTCTGGTCCATGGGCTGGACGAGAGTAGTGTTAGTAGGCAAAAACTTCACTTTTATAAAACTGAAGTCCTTACAGAGTAGGTCTACCAAGTTTGGAGGATGTGCAGGAGCATTGTCCAGTAACAGGAGGCACTTGAGTTCCAATTTATTTTCCAGGAGGTATTTTTTCACACTGGGGCCAAACTCTTCATGGATCCACTCTTTGAAAATTTGCCTTTTGACCCATGCATTATTATTAGCTTTCCACAAGACACACAATCTATTCTTGACGACATTGTGTTTCTTGAACACTGGGATTTTCTGAGTGATACCGAATAAAGGCTTCACTTTAAAATCCCCACTAGTGTTAGAACAAAACAAGAGAGTTAGCCTGTCTTTCATAGGCTTGTGTCCTGGCAGTGCCTTTTCCTCCTGAGTAATGTAGGTCCTGTTGGGCATTTTCTTCCAAAACAGGCCTGTTTTGTCACAATTGAACACTTGTTTGGGTTTTAAATTTTCAGTCTTTATGTAGTCCTGAAATTCAGTTATGAATTTTTCAGCTGTACGTTTGTCTGAACTGACAGCCTCACCATGCCTTACCACATTGTGTATGCCACTACGCTTCTTAAATCTGTAAAACCAGCCTCTGCTGACCTTAAAATCACTAACACTACAATCAGCACTGGTTCCAGGCATTTTTTTACAAGATCGGCATACAACTGCCTTGTCTTTTCACAAATGGTTGTCTCCGACACACTATCACCCACTAACATTATCCTTGATCCACACCAGCATCAACTTCTCAACATTGTTGACTATTTGTGGTCTATTTTTGGTTAGCATATCAACACCTTTTGAAACATCAGCTTCCTTGATTTGTTCTTTCTTTACCAGGATAGAAGTGATAGTTGACTTGTTTTTGCCATATATCCTGGCAAGCTCGGCAATTCGCACACCACTCTCGTATTTTTGCACTATTTCCTTCTTCATGTCTATGGTGTTTCTCACTTCCTTTACTAGGAACTTTCTTTGGACCCATGGTAGCTTATTTCACAGTCGCACTTAATGAAAAAGCTCCAAACACAATTAATTAATTGTGAAATGTTTGGAAGAGCACACAGGGTAATGTTCACTGGAGGATAAACAAAGCTAGACTGACTCACAACACCTGCGTGGGTAGGCACGCAGGCGCCTGGGCGGACAGGTCTGGTAAGTATGCATTCGAAACACGGGGCACGTTCGATACTCGGGACAAAATTTGTTCTAAAAAAGTGTTCGAAACTCGATTAGTTCGATTGTCGAGGCGTTCGAAACTTGGGGTTCCACTGTATATATAATAACTATACTTATGTGTATCTGTGAGAGACAGAGATAGACAGAGACAGAGATATAGACAGACAGACAGGGATATAGACAGAGACAGAGATGGACAGAGACAGATACAGACAGACAGCCAGCCAGCCAGCCAGCCAGCCTGCCAAATACGCATTACTCATGTTCCAGAATCGTTTTTCTTTACTTAGGGCATAAGTTATAGGACATTCTGGCAGGATGACACTATCAGTGGTATAACAAATGAAAGGATGTTGCACATAGGTTATTATCGAGAGTTTTGATATTTCCTCAACCACTTGTGGCCACATCCATCTCAAAGCCACTAAACTCTAGGTCAACATCACTTTCTTCTTAAAAAGGGAGTGTTAATACGACATGACATCAGTGAATCCCTGGTGTTTGCCACGCTATTTGCTCTAGCTGGCGCTCAATTGAACTGGTGCACACCGAGTGTTAAGGCCCATTAATTAATACTGTGCACACCGAGTGTTAAGACCCATTCTATACTGACCAGACATCTCAGGCCAATCATGCCAAATTTGGAGGCAGGATAAATAGAATGTTGATCTATGTTACGAGATTCACTCTTACCAGACATTGTATATTCGAGCATATTCCAGTAGATTATGTCTCTATGTTAATTATTAATATTAACGTTATCTTAAGTATGGTAGGAGCATTATGCTTTATAAAATATAGTAAAACTAATATTATATTATATTTTATGGGTTAGTCCGTCTGAGTTTTATGTAACGGATAACCACTAGTCAGACTACCGGTTACTTGGCAAGGTATTGGCCGGTCTCCCCCTTTTAGTCACGTGACCTACTTGACATCGGTTTACTAAACAGAGCCGATCGTCAGTAGGTTCACACACCCTCTACTGTCAACAAGTAGATTCATACCTCAGAGGTTCTTCAGTTCTCTCACCCTTGGTATGGTGAGCTTACCCTCTGAGGTTCTCCAAAATTGAGTTCTCTCTCACCCCTGATATGGTGAGCATACCATAGAAGACTCTCAGTTCTCTCTCACCTTTGGTATGGTGAGCTTACCCTCTGAGGCTCTCCGAGACTCTTCAGTTCTCTCACCTTTGGGATGGTGAGCATATCTTCAGAGGCTCTTATTTCCTCAAGTTCTATCTACAGAATAGACTTGGGAACTATGGACCACTAGCGAGTTGTGACTCGTATGGAAACAGTGATAGTGACCTACAGTGTAGTGATTCTCTGCTTAAGTCTAGTGATAAACTCTAACTCGTTATTGACATTGACGTTATTGACATTGTGAAGTGTTGTAATTCAGAGGAAGTGTTTTATATATCCTCTTTACGTATTATTATATTAAGACTGTACAGACAAATGTAACTTGTGGTGCTTATGAGAATGAAAGTAAAGGACTATACAGTGTGTACACCCTCCTAAGAGTAAGGAGGTTATGAGATTATTTTATTTTACTAAGTGTCCTAAATATCTTAGTATATTCTTAAATAAAATCTGTAAAAACCTTTAAAGATCTCATTTCGCCTTGTACTTTGATAATTCCTAACACCTGCTGTACTGTTGTTACGATAAACGCTAAACTAATTAGTGGTCTACAGGCCAGGATTGTAACAATCTATGTTTGGAGCGCTGGCGTTTGGACAGTTTAATTAAGGGTTAAACACTAACATGTTTTATCTCCTGAATGTACTCGTATATGTCTCACAAGACTCCTTTTTCAGTAAAACATTTCAGACATTCTGGACATTGATATGGTTTATCTCCTGTATGTACTCTCATATGTTTCACATGACTCATTTTTTCAGTAAAACATTTCAGACACTCTGAACATTGATATGGTTTATCTCCTGTATGAACTCTCATGTGTGTCACAAGATTATACTTTCTACTAAAACGTTTCAGACACTCAGAACACTGATATGGTTTATCTCCTGTATGTATTCTCATATGTTTCACAAGATGGCTTTTTTCAGTAAAACATTTCAAACACTCTGAACATTCATATGGTTTATCTCCTGTATGTACTCTCATGTGTGTCACAAGATGGCCTTTTATACTAAAACATTTCAGACACTCAGAACATTGATATGGTTTATCTCCTGTATGTACTCTAATATGTTTCACAAGACTGTCTTTTACATTAAAACATTTCAGACACTCTGAACATTGATATGGCTTATTTCCTGTATGTACTCTCATATGTCTCACAAGATGGGTTTTTTCAGTAAAACATTTCAGACACTCTGAACATTGATATGGTTTATCTCCTGTATGAACTCTCATGTGTGTCACAAGATTATATTTTCTACTAAAACATTTCAGACACTCAGAACACTGATATGGTTTATCTCCTGTATGTACTCTCATATGTGTCACAAGATAGCCTTTTCTACTAAAACATTTCAGACACTCTGAACATTCGTATGGTTTATCTCCTGTATGTACTCTCATATGTGTCGCAAGACTGTCTTTTACACTAAAACATTTCAGACACTCTGAACATTCGTATGGTTTATCTCCTGTATGTACTCTCATATGTCTCACAAGACTGCCTTTTACATTAAAACATTTCAGACACTCTGAACATTCATATGGTTTATCTCCTGTATGTACTCTCATATGTGTCACAAGATGGCTTTTTTGACTAAAACATTTCAGACACTCTGAACACTGATATGGTTTATGTTCTTTACATTTTTCCATATTTTTCAAACAAAGGTATTTCATTTAAAATATTTTAGTCATCCAACATGTACTCACATGTCTACTTCAAGATTTTTTTTAAAACTATTATGGACACTGAAGACACAGTTTTCCTTATGAACATATTCCCATGTTAAGATTTTTTTAGGCAAAACTTTTCCTACTTATGAGTACTAATGAAGTTTACATTGTGTGTTAAAAGACTATCATAATTTTTGTTTTGTGTTTTAAAAGATTAATATATGTACTAGAACACTGCAGAAACACTCAACAACATTTTTATTATTTTCTCGTTTTTTAACACCACTTATTCTAAGCAAATTTCCTAAATTTGCTTTTAACAGATAAGTAAACTGTAGATATAAATCCAAATTAATTTCCATGAACGTGCCTATCTGTGCTCATGATAATGCGAGCACAGATGGGCATGTTTGTGGAGCAACTTGCAATGTGAACAGACTGACTGATGTTGTAGTGGCCAGGCTTAGGCTTGGCTACAGGTACTTCTGACAGTTTGGGAGACACAGATGATGATCAAACTAAATGCAAATTATGTGATCAGGCATATGGTCACTGTCTTGAACACTATGTGCTTAATTGTGCACTTATTGAGGAATATAGAGATAGACAATATAATAACCTATGTGACATGTCAAGATATCTTATTCATGAAATAAGATACCTGCTTGTAACAGATAATTGAAATGTAGATATAAACCCAAATGTACAATTGTTAACCCCTTTGGGGCCTAGTGCCTAGGCCTTTTGTGTATCCATATGCTCTTGCGCTACCGTCCACAGGATGGATATGGGGTGCACAATAAACTAGCCACTTCGGTGGCAAAATCTAAAAAATCTATCTAAACAGATTTTTCAGAATTTTTTTAATTACAATACAGGTCGCCCTCCACATTCATGAGTTTCACTTTCGCAGGCTACGAACATTCACGAATGCCCAGCCGCCCAATCATATATAGAATTCACACACTAGATTCATCATGCCATGCAGTTACACTCCAAATAATCACCTTCATTCAACTGTCATCAGTAACTGTATGGCTAACTATCATCACCATCATCATCGTCATCATCACAAGTCATTAGAGTTCGTCTGCCTAACCTTACGAGTGGTGAGTGTTTTGTTTGTTCATTTGTTATTAAACCATAACATGTATATATACAATAGGTTACAATGTTTTCATGCGTATTATGATTGCTCATGGTTCAATAGGTTAAGGAAGCAGTACTGTTAGGCTAAGTAAATGCTATTATTATATTTCCCTACAATATATTTGTACACCAAATATATGGGAATTTTCAACATTTTGCGAGGTTCTTGATCCCCTAACCCTCACGAATGTGGAGAGCCTCCTGTATTAATAACTTGTATTTTTTTATTAACTACCATGCATATTTAGATAGAATTCCCAATATCAAAAGCAAAATTGTTGAATTAGTAATACTTAGCAAGTTAAAAATTCACAAGAATAACAAGTGTTGTCTTTCTTGAAGTGTCTGTAATACACAGCCTGGTAGGCTTCCACAAAATTCTTCTGCAATAGAAACATGAGTCAGTATAGTACAATATTCCACAATTACCAACACAACATACTGAACTAAATAGAATTGTCACGAATGTTTATCTGTAAGGATATTCCAGATAAATCACAAGTTGTTTATAAGAATTATGTCAACTAATAATTGTGTAAACAATATGACTTCAACACAAACATCTATAATTTTTATTATATTCATGGAGCATAATACTATTAATAATAATAATAATAATAATAATAATAATAATAAAATCCAACTAAGTGCTAAACCTGGAAGGGTCATAGATCACTGCAGGGTGAACTGTGTTAAAGAAGAAATATACAAAAGTCAAAGACCAGTGTGTTGCAGGAGTGTGTAAGAGGTAGAGTTAACAAGGGAAGTAGATAGTGTTGTAGGAGTGTGTAAGAGGTAGAGTTAACAAGGTAGTAGGTAGTGTTGTAGGAGTGTGTAAGAGGTAGAGTTAACAAAGGTAGTAGGTAGTGTTGTAGGAGTGTGTAAGAGGTAGAGTTAACAAAGGTAGTAGGTAGTGTTGTAGGAGTGTGTAAGAGGTAGAGTTAACAAGGGTAGTAAGTAGTGTTGTAGGAGTGTGTAAGAGGTAGTGTTAACAAGGGTAGTAGGTAGTGTTGTAGGAGTGTGTAAATTAAAGTTAACAAGGGTGTAGGTAGTGTTGTAGGGTGTGTAAGAACAGTTAACAAGGGTAGTAGACAGTGTTGTAGGAGTGTGGAGGTAAAGTTAACAAGGGTAGTAGGTAGTGTTGTAGGAGTGTGTAAGATTTACAGTTAACAAGGGTAGTAGACAGTGTTGTAGGAGTGTGTAAGAGGTAAAGTTAACAAGGGTAGTAGGTAGTGTTGTAGGAGTGTGTAAGAGGTACAGTTAACAAGGGTAGTAGACAGTGTTGTAGGAGTGTGTAAGAGGTAGACTTAACCCTTAAACTGTCCACACGTAGATATAAGTTCACTCGTGAAAGTGACCGACGTATATCTACGTTTTTATTTACATTCGTTCAAATTTAGCGTGATAGGCCTGAGTCGCCTAGACATGAGAGAATGGGTCTGCGCCCTCAGTGTGCGCAGTATGAAAAATCGAACGCCAGGGTACCGCATGGTAGCCCCAGTTAGTTTCAGCTCCATCTTGGGTCAACATATGGCAACCCCGTGATTCCTCACGCCTCGTCATTTAACACTCTACTATTCTCGGAAAGTGATAGAACGCAAGCTTAGTGGATTTCACATGATATAGCCACTAATAATCAAGGAATTAGTGAAACTATTGATGACAAATCAGATGACCCTCAGCTCATCACCTCTGGGAGTTGTCAGTGTGGACAGTGTGGCCATACCAGACCCTCGCCCAGCACCTCTGGGGTTGCTAGTGTTACTACCCAAAGGCAGCTCCGCAAGAGGAAAATTACCATTTTCCATGTTTATGATAGTGATGATAGTGAAGGTGATATAAGTGACGATGATGAAATCGATTTTATGTCCATAGAGCGATTCGTCGAGTGACAGTGATTATGATTATTCCCCAGTGAAACGTACTTATGGGCATCATTACCTACGTTCAGGCAGTGTGCCATATGCAGTCAGAGGCAAGGGCGTGGCAGTTCACGATCCAAAACCCCAGCCACTGATAGTGAAAGTGATAATGAAGGAGAGTATGCTGGGATGGAGGAAGAGGTGGTGGGTGGCCGTGCTGGACCTCGTGGCGCTTTGTGTGGACAGACAAAGGACCACGAGGCACCCTCTCAATCATGTGCTGGCCCCACTCCCGTCCCTCCTGCTCCCCCACGTCCCATGCCACAGGTCCACCCTGCACCATCTGATCGTGAATGGAAGTGGACTGAACATACACCATTCGTGCCACATCCTTTCAATTTTGATGGCAGTGGAAGTGGCATCATGCCCACTGTCCCATCACAAATGAGTCTACAAGTTAGACTATTTTCAACTATACTTTGATGAGCCAATAATGAACCTGATTGTTACTCAGACCAACCTGTACTACCAGTATACAAAGGACCATGTAGATGTTACAGAATCGTCACGGCTGCGCAGGTGGAAAGATACATCTGTGGCTGAAATTATTTATTCCTTGGCACTGTCATGCTTATGCCACACACATATAAGAACAATATAGCAAACTACTGGTCAAGACCACTTCATTAGCACTCCAGTCTTCTGTGACCTCCTTTCTACAAGGTTCCTTCTGTTGCTGAGAATGTTGCACTTCTCAGATAGGAATACACCAAACAGAAATGACCTCCTCTACAAAATCCGGGAATTGTTTATGTATCTCAAGCAAAAATTCAGTGCCCTACTTTTATCCATTCAAGAACATTGTTGGTGGAGTCCTTGATTCTGTTCAAGGGACGACTGTCATTCAAACAATATATACCAAGCAAACGTAATCGCTTTGTATAAAACTGTTTTGTTATGTGTGACTGTGAGACTGGTCTTGTGTTGGATGTCATTATCTACACAGGTAAAAATACATTGATGATACCAGGAGTGTTGGGCATTTCTGGTGATGTTCGCAAGATGATGCAGCCATACTTGGCAAGGCCATACTTGTTCACGACAACTGGTACCACAAGCCCTATGCTTGCTGATTTCCTACGTGTGAACAATACTGATATATGTGGAACAGTGAGAAGAAATAGAAAACACATGCAAAAATTCACTGGAGGAAGTGTAGTGCAGGCGTTTCATGCCAATGACATCATGGCACTGTCATGGCATGACAAAAGGACATGACATTGCTGTGAACCATCCACAGAAACGAGAAAATACAACAGACAGAATGAGCAACTCAACAATCAACCTGTTGAAAAGCCAGCTGTTGTCATCGACTATACAAACAATATGCGACTATCGACAAGTGTGACAAATTGATAGGCTTTGTTGACTGTGTGCGTAGGAGTCGCAAGTGGTATATAAAAGTGTTTTCCACCTTGTGGACATTGCAATGCTCAATGCCTTCAACATGTATAAAAAGACTGGGAAGCGACAACGAATGAGAATTCACCCTAAATGTCATCAAGCAGATAGGGAGAAAGTATGGTACCACACCTATACCTTCCACTCCACAGCGACCGTCCCCCACAACAGCGACCGTCCACTCCACACAGCGACCTGTCCACCCACAACCAGAGGGGAAGTGCCCAACCGAATAATCCTAACTGTCACTGCCTGATACCATTACCATCACTCCAAAGAAAAGTACTCTCAGAAAAAGTGTGTTGTGTGTGCTTACAGTACACAGCGACCCCAAGTGCAAAAGACACACGATTCATGTGTACAGCAATGTAGTGGCACTCTGTATGAATCCATGCTTCTTCGAGTATCATACAGTGGTGGACTTTAGAAACATAAATAGGACCTGTAAATACCTTGTATATATGTAAACAATAGTAAGTGATTGAACCAGGTGTACAAATATATTTATCAATGTGAACATGTGTTTTGTGACAGTTTGATTACTATTCATGTAACAAAATTTGTGTCTAAACAAGAATTGGCAATGAAATGAATAGATCCATCAAAACATTATTATCATAGCATGAAAACAACAGAAAATGGAAAAAATTGATAAATGTTTCTTGTTTCTGCAAGCGGCAGTGCTCCATGTTGCCGACACCAACATTTGCACCAACCAAGGGCTTATATCTCGGTAAGTACTGGCCCTAAAATGTTTTTTTTTTAGCCTATCCTATTTGTAAAATGTTTTTATTTTTGAAAAAAAAAAAATTTTTTTCAAAATATTCGGTCATTTTCGCGAGTGAACGTATATCTACGGGGACAGTTTAGGGTTAAAGAGGGTAGTGGTTAGGTTGTGGGGGTGTGTAAGAGGTAGAGTTAACAAAGGTAGTAGGTAGTGTTGTAGGAGTGTGTAAGAGGAAGAGTTAACAAGGGTAGTAGGTAGTGTTGTAGGAGTCCTAATTGTACTCACCAATTTGGTTGCAGGGGTCGAGACTCAGCTCCTGGCCCTGCCTCTTTGCTGTCTGCTACTGGGTCTCTGTCTCCCTCTCCATGAGCTTTATCATACCTTATCTTAAAACTATGTATGGTACCTGCCTCCACTATATCTTTCTCTAACTATTCCACTTCCCCGACTTCTCTGTGGCTGAAGAAATGCCCTAACATCCCTTTGACTCATCCCGAGTCTTCAGCTTCCAGTTGTGTCCC
>WNWK01035083.1:0-20021 GCA_009830355.1 Cherax destructor | reverse complement strand
AGAGATAACAAGGAGGAGCTCGATGAAAACTCGCACACACACGAGTTTTCATCTGACTGCATCAAATTACCTTAAACAAGCAAATAATAGAGCCTACAAGATTGGGAGAATATGCTTCACTAACAATGATGATCTAACCAAACCATACCACGTGAGTAATGATGATCTGTTAGAAATTATCATATCAAAAACAATATACTCAGCTCACAATATAATAGGGTCCAGACATACGGGGGCCCCCCACCGCCAAAATATGGTCATGGATGGAGCCTTCACTAAATTCAACTTAATAACAATAACAAAGGTGGGGCCAAGTAAACTAAATCCTAAATGAATAAACTGGGAAGATAACCTACATCACAGATCCTAACCTATGTCTAGAACAAAATTTAAATCTGTGGCACTTGAGGTTTGCCGGCAAAATTCCCCTTTAAGGAAAGGAGGAGAGGATGTAAATTAGAAAGAGAAAGGCGCTCCCTATACAGGCGAAGGCAAAGAATAACAGAGTGGCTACAAGAGGCCAATATATATGAAATACGTAGGGAGACTAAAGGAATCTTACAGGAATCAAGAAACACGGGAAGAACTAAAAGCCATAAATGAAATTGAAATAAGCCCAAAATATTTCTTTTCTTATGCCAAATCAAAGTCGAGAACAACATCCAGTATTGGGTCCCTACTTAAACGGGATGGGTCCTACACAGACGACAGCAAGGAAATGAGTGAGCTACTAAAGTTCCAGTATAACTCAGTTTTTAGTGAGCCACTAACCAGACTGAAAGTCGAAGACCTAAATGAATTTTTTATGAGAGTGCCACATAACTTGGTAGACGCAAGACTATCTGACATTATCCTGACGCCAAATGACTTCGAAAAGGCGATAAATGACATGCCCATGCACTCCGCCCCAGGCCCAGACTCATGGAACTCAGTTAATATTACCTGGGAGTACGACTTTTAATATTACTTGGGAGTACGACTTTTAATATTACCTGGGAGTACGAGAATAGGGATAATACGGTAAAAGTTCCTGATTTTCGTTCTGCCGACTTTATTGGACTTAGAGAACATCTGTCTAATCTCGACTGGGGTAATCTAGCTAACGATTACGATGGGATCTGCGTTTATGATTTTTTTCTTAATAATGTACAACGTGCACAGAGTATATTTATTCCCCAGAGAGAATTTAGGTCAAATAATAACGATCCCAAATGGTTTAACAGGAGGCTAAACCATCTATTAGGGGAGAAAAGAGGAATTTATAGGCGCATCAAAAGAGGAGATGTTAACCTTATTGACCAATATGTTCAGTTGAAAAGAGAAGTAAAAAAGGGGATTAGAAAGGCTAAACGTGACTATGAGATTAAGGTTGCTAATGAATCAAAGACTACTCCAAAAGGGTTCTTTCAAGTGTATAGGACGAAGGTGAGGGAAAAGGTAGGACCTCTGAAAATTGGGAATGGACAGCTGACGGATAACGAACTGGAAATGTGTTCTCTATTTAATGACTATTTTTTGTCAGTCTTTACACAAGAAGACGTAAATGAGATTCCAGAAATTAACAATTATTCAGTTCCTGAAGAATTCAAGTTAACTAATATTACTGTCACGAGGGACATGGTTATCAAACAGATAGATAAACTGAAGCAAAATAAGTCCCCGGGACCCGACGAGTTGTTTTCCAGAGTACTTAAAGAATGCAAGGAGGAACTTAGTAAGCCATTAACGAATGTGTTTAATACGTCCATCCTAACTGGTGTTGTTCCAGAGATGTGGAAGATAGCTAATGTAGTTCCTATATTCAAATCAGGGGATAAGTCAATTCCATCAAATTACCGTCCAATAAGCCTCAGATCTATAGTAGGCAAATTATTAGAGTCAATTATAGCTGATATTATTAGAAGTCACCTTGAAGAACATAATTTGATTAATGAATCTCAGCATGGGTTCACGAGAGGTCGTTCCTGCCTGACAAATTTACTGACGTTTTTCAATAAAACATTTGAGGCAGTAGATAGTGATAAAGAATATGATATAGTTTACTTGGATTTCAGTAAGGCCTTCGATAGAGTACCTCACAAGAGACTCTTAAGAAAGGTGGCAGCTCATGGTATAGGAGGTAAAGTTCTAGCATGGATAGATAGAGGCATGGCTTACCAATAGAAAGCAGAGAGTTTCCATTAATTGGGTCAAATCTGAATTTGGATTAGTCACTAGTGGCGTTCCACAAGGATCAGTTTTAGGCCCATTGTTGTTCATAATTTACATAAATGACCTTGATGAAGGAATTGCAAGTGACATGAGTAAATTTGCTGATGATACAAAAATAGGCCGTATGATTCATTCTGAGGAGGATACCAGTGAACTCCAGGAGGATTTGGACAAATTAATGTCTTGGTCTGAAAAGTGGCAGATGAAGTTCAATGTGGACAAGTGTAAGGTACTAGTCCTTGGTAATGAAAATATCCCTCGAATTTATAAACTAGGTGAAGTAGAGCTTGATCATACAGAATGTGAAAAAGACTTGTGAGTCATTGTAAGCAAAACTCTAAAGCCAAGACAACAGTGCCTAAGTGTGCGCAATAAGGCTAACAGATTACTAGGATTTATTTCAAGAAGTATAAGCAACAGAAGTCCAAAAGTTATTTTACAGCTCTATACATCTCTAGTGAGACCTCATTTGGATTATGCAGCTCAGTTTTGGTCTCCTTACTACAGGATGGATATAGATTCATTGGAGAACATACAAAGAAGAATGACTAAAATGATTTACAGTATAAGAAATCTCCCGTATGAAGATAGACTTAGAGCGTTGAATCTCCACTCTCTGGAGAGACGTAGAATGAGGGGAGATATCATCGAGGTGTACAAGTGGATGATGGGGATAAACAAAGGAGATATTAATAGAATAGTGAGGATATCGAACCAAGTAAGAACCAGAAATAACGGTTTTAAATTGGATAAATTTAGATTTAGAAAGGACATAGGCAAGTACTGGTTTTCGAACAGAGTTGAAGATGCGTGGAACAATCTTCCGAGTAGGGTGATAGAGGCTAGGACCTTGGGTGGCTTTAAAAAGAGATTGGTCAAATATATGAGTGGGAGGGGCTGGGTTTGATTAGTGTCGTGAGTACGGGAGTAAATTCTTAGGTAGTGGTGGTTTTGATAAGGACCTGCCTTGTATGGGCCAATAGGCCTTCTGCAGTGTTCCTCCATTCTTATGTTCTTAAGAACTGCAAGAAGCCCCTATCACGTGCTTTTAACATCCTATGGAGAGGGAGCATGGACACTGGGGTCGTCCCGCAGTTACTAAAAGCAACAGACATAGCCCCACTCCACAAAAGGGGCTGTAAAGCATTGGCAAAGAACTACGGACCAATACCGCAAACATCCCATATCATAAAAATCTTTGAAAGGGTTCTAAGAAGCAAGATCGCCACTCATCTAGATACCCATCAATTACACAACCCAGAGAAGCATGGGTTTAGAGCAGGTCGCTCCTGTCTGTCCCAACTACTCGACCACTACTGTGTTGTGGGGTTCTTTTCATAGATTTGGTAATATTAACAGACGATGAGCTTGGTTTTTGGTAGCGTTTAATGAGGCGTTGGATATATGGGAGCTGAGAGCCTATGCCTGTGTCCGTCTGTCCTGCACTCAGTCTCGATGGTAACTGAACACTAGGCCGCCTGGCGCTGAGGCATTCAAAAGGCAGGCCTATCATTGGCTGATGCCAGATCACATGGGCAGAGGTTGGAAATCACGTGAACAGCCGTGATGCAGCCGTTATAAGTACAACCCGTACAGCTCGGGCATGCTACGTATGGCGTCTCGACATACAACTACACAAACTAAGGACAACAGGCAACAACTTTCAGCTGATTCTATACAATGTCAAAGTACACAACAGTTAACATTATACTTCACATGGATATTATCTTGACTGAACAATCTACATTACTATATGATGCATCATGATACTTGGGAATTAATTAAATGAGCTCATTCAAGAATATCATGATAAAAGAGATAAAAAAAAATTTAATTTGTTCGATCGAACTGTCTTCATGTGATCTACGAATTCTGAGGAAATAAATTACAAGAAGATAGTGATTAACAGACAAGGTAGATATGGTGCACACAAATCTATACTGTTAATTCTCAGAACTCGGAGAGAACGTGAACACACAAAAAAAAAAATTTGAGTGATACTAAGTAGATATTATAACACACAGTTAAACGCTTACTACATATTTATCTATACAGGTTAGTTACATTTAACCCCAACTCTGCTAGGGTGAGATTGATATAGGCTGTATAATTATCATCTCTGGGTGGATCAAACTCTATTACAATAGGTAACTCAACTTCTGATTGAGGAGGATCTACACTGGTATCTACAAATGATACTTGAGGATTTCTCAACACTTGTCGTGTACGTAGGGAACAACGACATTCAGGTTGATCTGTCTGATCATTAGAGGTAGAGGGCACAGCAACAGGAGAATTATCAGATTCTGTCTCACTTGTCTGATTATTAGGGGTGACAGGGACTTCGTCATCATCATCGCATACTAACTTCATATGATCTAAATGCGATTCTTTAAACCGACCCGTACTAATTTCTCTAACTTTATACTTGTTGCCGTTAATATGTTCGACTACTCTATAAGGACAAACGAACTTTTGATCGAGTTTTGGCATTGCTGAACATCTGGTACATCGTGAACTAGCTGCAAGGCTACTTTCACTAGTGACTGTGGAATTACTAATTGGTATACTCTTCTACTAGGATTACCCAACTCGGTAGTGCGATACAGTAATTCTTGGTTCATAACAAAGTCACTAATGGGTGCTGGTTGCTTCACAGAGAGAATAAGATCTTCCTGGAGCAGGAATCGAACCACACCAGACCACAAGGGGTCTTGTCTTTGAGTAGTCTTTACATCCTCAGTACTAAATGGAGGATCGGCAGTTACTACACTGACATGACGCGACAAAGCATCAGCAACTACATTGGATTTGCATAACTGTAAAATTGCGTTCAGCCTTAGTAAGGACTCGGCTAGCAAATGCAAATAATCTCTTAAACTAAGTTTTCTTTATTCACTAAGAACTGGGAACACTTTCCTACTGGAGGAATGAACGGCACGGTGGAGTGGAAGGACTCTCCCCGGGTGAAATAGATAGCTCAATAACACAAAGTATGAACAAAGGAGAATGGCTCTCACTATCTCTCACTGCAGGTAATAATTACTCGACACACGACACTTTACTCTGCAAAGGACTTACTGTCAACTGGAAAGAACACTATCTGGAACACGAGGACAACAACTGGCACTCTAGTGAATACACTAGCAACAGAAACGGCTTTCTGCAATTGCTTTTGCATCAGCGAGAGATGCTATAACTCATTCAAGTAGTCTTTCTTCAACAAAGCGTCCCTGGAGAGGAACTACTACTTGAACTAGCAACATTGCAAGGATAGACTCAGTACTCAAGGCGGTCCGGGATACCTCCGGCACCCTAGGCATCTGAACGCTATCTTGCATGCAAGATATTGTAGGGACTGAATTCCAGACAGGAGTGACAGTAATACTAGTTTCTTGACCGCTCGGCTACGTTAATACATAATGCACAAAGCTATCAGGACTGAATTTGAACTTCACATTCCGCAGAACTGTTATAACTCTCTGATACAAGCTGTGAGAACAAACACATTGCTCAAAAGCTAGATACTGTCTTTCAGTCGGTAAGGAACTATCAGGATCACGAAGAAAACTATAGTATTGACTCTGTGGCTGGGTAGGTCTAGCATTCGGTAAATGACTATCATGAATTTCAGCAAGGGCATTTGGAACATTAGAGCACTGAATGCCGTCATTAGCTACACTACTGTAAGGTAAGTGAGACATACTTGCAATGAAAATTGCACAAAGACTAATTCAGGTAAAAAAAATGAGAATGGTAAAATATTCACAGTACACAATTAGTTAAAATGGAAAGTAAGAAGTCATTGAATTAGATGCAGAAAAGGGGTTAAAACAACTAATGTACACTGCATAAGAAATGACAACTCACTCACTGATTTTTGACTGTAAAATTTAAGGAATTACTTTACAAATTGCAATAAAAGGCAATATGAATACTGTATGGATTAACTGCAAAGATTATCTCTCTCTACTGGAATTCAAACACAAGTACTAGATGAGAAATAATAAATCAATGCAAAGTGGAAATACAATAAAAATTGTATTCAACTGGAAAAGTACTAGAAAACAAATTTTCTAAGGAGAAAATGACACTAGAATTTAATATGCATTGCTGGCTGAAGAATTAACTATGATGCTGACAACTAGCATTGAATTATTAGTACTTTACAGGATAACACTGAGTAAAATGGAATAAAGTGCACAATACTGTATGCAAAAATAACAAGAACAAGTAATCACTACTGGAGAATAATTTTAAAGTGTAATCAATGTATGGTATTGCATAAACAATTTACTGCATCAATTAAAAATCAATGTTGCACTGGGCACAAGGAGAATGAACACTTTAACTCTTAGTTCACTTACAGAAAACTAATGAAAATGAGTATAATGAATATTACTTTACTTTACATATGAGGGTTAAGAGTTAATTTGTTCAAGGAATTATTGATAAGATCAACACAAAGACAATAATACACGAACTGAAATAAAGGTTAAAAAAAACTTACAGTTTTGCAGGAGAATACACAACACAACAAGATTCAGTCAGTGAATGTGATAGTTTATGCAATAAGATCTTGTATGTAAAAAACATGTATAAAGAGATAATTCTTGCTGCTTCAGACAAAATATATTCAATACACAGGTTCTGCAAAATTTTGAAAAAATGAGGCACAGGTTGACACAAAAATATAAATTGTCTGTTGAACTAAAACAGGTGAGATACTGGCACAAAAATAAATGGGACACACTGAATGGAACACAGGAAAATGAAATATGCAACTAGGAACACTGGGGCATAAACAATAAGGAACTATGCACAGACACTGCATAAAAACACAAGGGAATGCACTGGGAAAAAAAATGAAGGGACAGGGACTTAATAATGCACAAGACTGCAATAATAATGAATAAATCAAATACTGCAGTGAAGGACAAGAAAATTTATACACAAGTACTTACTGCATGTGTACGAGTTTACACAAGGAACATAGATAAAAATGAGACACGGAATACATTGAATACTGAAAAAGTATTTGAAATAAATTTACACGAAACTGAAACACAAGTCTTTAAATGTCACTAAGAAAATTCACTGCTTAAATGTCTCACACACACGAATGTCTATAATAGAATAGAGTCTAATGATCAATGAACGACGAGTGTAGGTGGAGAGAATATATTCCTGGTCGTTGACTGCTGAGTCTTGTAGAAATGCGCTTTCACCGAAGAACTCACACAGCAAGCTTTTACGTTGGCGCTCTGGGATGAAGGAAGACACTCTCGACTTGCTATGTGAGCCAGAAACAATGCTGCTGGTACCCCAGATAGGGTAGAAATACCACAAAATGTTGGCTGGTAGAGGGTAGTGTGAGCAGGTAGTATCTTTGTTTACACCAGCGCGGGTGGTGAGTGGCGCGCGTGTGGATGACGTCACTGCTGCTCGACTCGCTGGGACACCCGCGCTGAGATGACGTCACAGCGTTTGGCCAGTACACTAAGTTCTCACGGCCTTGGGACTACTAACCCAGGTGGCTTTTTGCACAATAAGCCACAGGAATGGTGAAGATCACTCTGACAAGCGTCCAACTTGTAGCACAGAGCGATTGGAGACAATACTGCAAGGAACTGGCTTGCTGAAGAAACGACTGGCTTACTTGTATAACTGGCTTTCCTGAAGAAGCTGGCTTAGCTCTCTGGACTGTGAACTGAATTCTCTTACTTGCACACAGCAGTGAGATGCAGGATGGATGACAAGAGACAGACTGGATGACTGCAGGCTTGGCTTAGGCTCTTCCCATAAACTGGCTTACTTGTTGGCTTAATTGCAAAACCCAGATCAACTCTTCGGAGGTTTACTTGCAATTAGAAGCCAGAAGACTGGAGACACTGCTTCAGAAGAGTCTTGGATGGGTGACGTCACGGGTGAGGGAAGGTGAGTCGCTGGCGACGGTTGATATTGACGCTGGAGGCACTGAACACCGGCTCTTCCTCTTCTCGTTAAATCTGCTCAGATTACACAAAATCTAGGCCCACAAGCTGTCACCATTTGTGTTGTGGGGTTCTTTTCATAGATTTGGTAATATTAACAGACGATGAGCTTGGTTTTTGGTAGCGTTTAATGAGGCGTTGGATATATGGGAGCTGAGAGCCTATGCCTGTGTCCGTCTGTCCTGCACTCAGTCTCGATGGTAACTGAACACTAGGCCGCCTGGCGCTGAGGCATTCAAAAGGCAGGCCTATCATTGGCTGATGCCAGATCACATGGGCAGAGGTTGGAAATCACGTGAACAGCCGTGATGCAGCCGTTATAAGTACAACCCGTACACTACGACAAGGTCCTGGATGCTCTAGAAGACAAACAGAATGCAAATGTTATATACACAGACTTTGCAAAAGCCTGATAAAGGAATGACAGGAAAAGTTTGCAGATGGATCTAAAGTCTGAGGCGGTTACGGTGAAAAGCTCTGTTCCACAAGGCACAGTACTCGCTCCCATCTTGTTCCTCATCCTCATATCGGACATAAACAGGGATATAAACCACAGTGCCGTGTCTTCCTTTGCAGATGACACCCGAATCTGCATGACAGTGTCCACCATTGAAGACACTGCAAGACTCCAAGCAGACATCAACCAAATCTTTAAATTGGCTGCAGAAAACAATATGAAGTTCATTGATGAGAAATTTCAATTACTCCGATATGGAAAACGTGAGGAAATTAAAATTTCATCGGAGAATAAAACAAATTTCAACCACACAATTGAGCGAAAAACTAATGTCAAAGACCTTGGAGTGATCATGTCAGAGGATCTCACCTTCAAGGACCATAACACTGTAGCAATCGCATCTGCTAGAAAAATGACAGGATGGATAATGAGAACCTTCAAAAATAGGGATGCAAAGCCCATGATGACACTTTTCAGGTCGCTTGTTCTATCTAGGCTGGAATATTGCTGCACATTAACAGCATCTTTCAAGACAGGTGAAATTGCTGACCTAGAAAATGTGCAGAGAACCCTCACAGCACGCATAACTGAGATAAAACATCTCAATTACTGGGAACGCTTGAAATTCCTAAACCTGTACTTCCTAGAACGCAGGCGGGAGAGATACATTATTATATACACTTGGAAAATCCTAGAGGGATTAGTACCAAACTTGCACACGAAAGTGTGAAACATTCCCCCAATGAAAAGCAGGGGTGTCACTAGCACGTTGAGAGACAACACAATAAGTGTCAGTGGCCCAAGACTGTTTAACTGCCTCCCAGCGTACATTAGGGGGATTACCAATAGACCCCTAGCTGTCTTCAAGCAGGCACTGGACAGGCATCTAAAGTCGGTACCTGACCATCCGGGCTGTGGTTCGTACGTCGGACTGCGTGCGGCCATCAGTAACAGCCTGGTTAATCAGGTTCTGATCCACCATGAGGCCTGGTCACAGACCGGGCCGCGGGGGCGTTGACCCCCGGAACTCTCTCCAGGTAATTGAGAATTTCGCTGTGTCGTTACTAATAACCGAAACCTTACTTGTTCTCTTTCAAATTCTGTATCTCCTTTCTAGCTTCCTTCAGCTCTGCCTTCGTCTGTTAAAAACTCAGGAAAGACAATGTAAACACTAGCAATGATAATGCAGTAAGCAGGTCTTCACAGGACAGTAGTGGCACTCAGTGTTATGGTGCTAGTCAACTACGTCTTCACAGGACAGTAGTGACACTCAGTGTTATGGTGCTGATCAACTACGTCTTCACAGGACAGTAGTGACACTCATTGTTATGATGCTGGTCAACTACGTCTTCACAGGACATTTGTGATACTTAGTGTTATGGTGCTGGTCAACTACGTCTTCACAGGACAGCAGTGATACTCAGTGTTATGGTGCTGGTCAACTACGTTTTCACAGGACAGCAGTGATACTTAGTGTTATGGTGATGGTCAACTACGTCTTCACGGGACAGGGATGGGGTTCACTTATCCAGGGCAGGTGTGGATTTTCTTGCTAGCTCAGTTGAGGGTGTTGTTAGGACTTTAAACTAGGATTAGTTAGAGGTATGGGTTTAGAAATGAAAAATACTGAATGTCGAATTATAGATCTAGGCTTTGAAATAAAAAATCTTAACAATAACAAGGACAATAATAGGTATAGTGGAAAAGCAGAAGGGAGCAGGAAGGGTAAAGAGAAAGGAGGGTCTTTAAAAGTGTATTATACAAATAATCGTAGTGCTAGGAATAAGATGGATGATTTGAGATTAGTTGCAAGTGCAGGTAACATTGATGTATTTGCCATAACTGAGACGTGGTTCAATACGAAAAATAGGGACATGCCTGCTGAATGTCATATACAGGGTTTTAAATTGTTCCAAGTAGACAGAAGTTTCGGGAAGGGGGGTGGAGTGGCACTGTATGTCCAAGATCGCTTGAACTGTTACATAAAAAAGGGAATAAAGTCTGAAATAACACATACAGAGTCTGTCTGGATAGAATTTTCAGAGGGCATGAAAAATTGATTTTTAGTGTGATATACCGTCCCCCAAACTTATATAGGGACCAAGGGAGACTACTATGGGAGGAAATTGTTAAGGCCACAATGCACGATAACGTAGTTATTCTGGGAGACTTCAACTTTAGTCAAATTGATTGGAATTTTTGACTGGGAATTTAGAATCTAACGACTTCTTAGAAGTAGTTCAAGATTGTTTTTGAAGCAGTTTGTGACAGAACCTACAAGGGAAATAACCTGCTTGACTTAGTTCTGGCAAACAAGGAAACCCTTGTTAATAATTTAGAAATTACAGAGGATCTCGGCGCAAGCGACCACAAATCAATTACCTTTGGCATTGAATGGAAGTTTCATAGTAGGGATAACTCAGTAACGGTCCCAGATTTTCGCTTAGCAGATTACAATGGACTTAGAGAACACTTATCATCTCTGGACTGGGGTAATGAAGAGAGCTATCAATATTACAGTTTTCTGAACACTATACATGCTGCCCAAAGAACATTTATACCATATAAAGAAATTAGATCGAATAGAAATGACCCAAAATGGATGAATAATAGGCTCAAATATCTTTTAGGGCAGAAGAAAGGAATTTATAGGCGTATCAAAGGAGGTGAGGGTCATCTTATGAATCAGTATATTGACATTAAGAGGGACGTTAAAAAGGGGATAAGAAAAGCTAAACGGGACTACGAAATTAAAGTTGCTAGGGATTCGAAAACTAACCCAAAAAGTTTTTTCCAGGTGTATAGAACAAAAGTTAGAGATAAGATAGGTCCCCTTAAAGGAAAAATAAACACATAAGCAGTATAATGTGATCCTTTATTGACAACGTTTCGCCCACGCAGTGGGCTTTATCGAGTCACAGACAGATCTACCTGGAAAATGAGCAACATGGAGATATATATAGGGTACAGTCAGGTGGAGAATGCTGGGTCAGGTGGAGAAAGCTGCATGTGACAGTCTTAAAAGTAGTGTGATAGTTAAAAACATTGTGTGACTTAAAGGACCTGCAGTGTACCATTCTTGAGTTCTAGGTGGGATAGCGTTGAAGAAGTTTCTTGGCAATAGGTTCAGCTATGTTGTAGAAGCCGTTGTTCTGGTTGAAGTTGTTGGATATACAGATGAGTGATGATTCTAGGATTCTTCGGTATTGCGTGTTGTCTTCTCTGGCGATGAGTCTTGCGTGTCTGTAGTTGATTAAATGGTTGTGTAAATTTCGGTGTTGAACACAGGCATTTCTTGAGTCGTCAGATCTGCCTGCGTACTGGTGTTCTGAAATGCGTGTTTGTAGGTCTCTGGATGTTTCGCCAACGTATAATTTGCTGCAGCCATTACAAGGGATTGTGTATACCCCTGCAGTGGATTGAAGCTTGTCCTGTCTGTTACTGGTAATGTCCTTGATGGTGGTGGATGTGGAGGTGGATACTCGGAATGAGGTCTTAGAAAAAATGTTGGAAACTTGTTTGGAAATGGAGTTGGTGGGAAGGACTATGTATCTCTTCTCAGCAGTGTCTTCTCTGGGTGTGTTGAAGATGTTTAATGCCCGTCGTCTGCAGTCTCTAATGAAGTGACGAGGATAGTGAAGTTTGGAAAAAAACTTGTTCAATGAGGGAGCATTCTTCTTCTGACCCAGCATTCTCCACCTGACTGTACCCTATATATATCTCCATGTTGCTCATTTTCCAGGTAGATCTGTCTGTGACTCGATAAAGCCCTAACAGCTCCCTCCACTGCAGTTGCCAGTGCCCCCATCCCTGGCATACATGTCATTTCTGCCATAGAAGAGGTCCCAGTTGTCAATGAATGTTACTGAATTTTCCTTACAGTATTTGTCCAGCCAGCAATTGACACCAATTGCCCTGGACAGCCATTCATTTCCAACTCCTCTCCTTGGCAAAATACCACATATGACAGGGTTCCCACCCTTCTTCCTAATTATGTCTATTGCTGACCTAAACCTGCTAGCCAGGTCCTCACTCCTACGTCTGCCAACATCGTTGCCTCCAGCACTGAGACAGATAATAGGATTGCTCCCATTACCTCTCATGATGTCGTCCAGACGGCTAACAATATCCTCCATCCCAGCCCCAGGAAAGCAAACCCTCTGTCTCCTACTCCTATCAATCAAACAGAAAGCCCTATCCATGTACCTAACCTGACTGTCCCCAACAACAACAATGTTTTTACCTTCCTTTGTGTCGTTCGTCGTGACACTCCCAGAAGTCGACTCACATTCATCGGGTAGCACGGAGAATGGGTTCGATGTTTCCACAACATTCTCCAGGGTCTTCGTTGTTTCTACCTCTCACCCGTCCTCTTGATCCTTAACTTTGTCCCATGCGTTTTAGCCACTGTCCAGGTTCCTTTCTTGGCTTGAGGATACTCAACAGGAGGATTACTACGAATCCTCTTGTTTTCCTCAGTCAGTCGCTGTATCTCAAGCTTAGCTACCCTCAGTTCTTCCTTGAATCATCCACTTGTACACCTCGATGATATCTCCCCTCATTCTACGTCTCTCCAGAGAGTGGAGATTCAACGCTCTAAGTCTATCTTCATACGGGAGATTTCTTATACTGTAAATCATTTTAGTCATTCTTCTTTGTATGTTCTCCAATGAATCTATATCCATCCTGTAGGAAGGAGACCAAAACTGATCTGCATAATCCAAATGAGGTCTCACTAGTGATGTATAGAGCTGTAAAATAACTTTTGGACTTCTGTTGCTTATACTTCTTGAAATAAATCCTAGTAATCTGTTAGCCTTATTGCGCACACTTAGGCACTGTTGTCTTGGCTTTAGATTTCTGCTTACCATGACTCCAAGTCTTTTCACATTCTGTATGATCAAGCTCTACTTCACCTAGTTTATAAATTCGAGGGATATTTTCATTACCAAGGACTAGTACCTTACACTTGTCCACATTGAACTTCATCTGCCACTTTTCAGACCAAGACATTAATTTGTCCAAATCCTCCTGGAGTTCACTGGTATCCTCCTCAGAATGAATCATACGGCCTATTTTTGTATCATCAGCAAATTTACTCATGTCACTTGCAATTCCTTCATCAAGGTCATTTATGTAAATTATGAACAACAATGGGCCTAAAACTGATCCTTGTGGAACGCCACTAGTGACTAATCCCCATTCAGATTTGACCCCATTAATGGAAACTCTCTGCTTTCTATTGGTAAGCCATGCCTCTATCCATGCTAGAACTTTACCTCCTATACCATGAGCTGCCACCTTTCTTAAGAGTCTCTTGTGAGGTACTCTATCGAAGGCCTTACTGAAATCCAAGTAAACTATATCATATTCTTTATCACTCTCTACTGCCTCTAATGTTTTATTGAAAAACGTCAGTAAATTTGTCAGGCAGGAACGACCTCTCGTGAACCCATGCTGAGATTCATTAATCAAATTATGTTCTTCAAGGTGACTTCTAATAATATCAGCTATAATTGACTCTAATAATTTGCCTACTATAGATGTGAGGCTTATTGGACGGTAATTTGATGGAATTGACTTATCCCCTGATTTGAATATAGGAACTACATTAGCTATCTTCCACATCTCTGGAACAGCACCAGTTACCTGGAGTTTACCTGGAGAGAATTCCAGGGGTCAACGCCCCCTCGGCCCGGTCTGTGACCAGGCCTCATGTTGGACCAGAGCCTGATCAACCAGGCTGTTACTGCTGGCCGCACGCAGTCCAACGTACGAACCACAGCCTGGCTGGTCAGGTACCGACTTTAGGTGCCTGTCCAGTGCCTGCTTGAAGACAGCCAGGGCTTTGTTGGTAATCCCCCTGATGTATGCTGGGAGGCAGTTGAACAATCTTGGGCCCCTGACACTTATTGTGTTGTCCTCAACATGCTAGTTGCACTCCTGCTCTTCATTGGGGGATGTTACATCGCCTGCCGAGTCTTTTGCTTTCGTAGGAGTGATTTTCGTGTGCAAGTTTGGTACTAACCCCTCGAGAATTTTCCATGTGTATATAATAATGTATCTCTCCCGCCTGCGTTCTAGAGAGTACAGGTTTAGGAACTCAAGTGTTCCCAGTAGTTGGGGGTGGTTTATCGCACTTATGCGTGCGGTGAAGGTTCTCTGCACATTTTCAAGGTCAGCATTTTCACCGCCTTGAAAGGTGCAGTTAGTGTGCAGCAATATTCCAGCCTAGATAGAACAAGCGATCTGTAAAGTGTCAACATGGGCTTGGCAGCCCTGGTTTTAAAGGGTTTCTCATTATCCATCCTGTCATTTTCGAGCAGATGCAATTGCTACTTTGTTATGGTCCTTGAAGGTGAGATCCTCTGACATGATCACTCCCAGGTCTTTGACATTAGTTTTCGCTCTATTGTGTGGTTGGAATTAGTTTTGTACTCTGATGAGATTTTAATTTCTTCACGTTTTCCGTATCTGAGTAATTAAAATTTTCTCATCATTGAACTTCATATTGTTTCTGCAGCCCATTTAAAGATTTGGTTTATGTCTGCTTGGAGTCTTGCAGTGTCTTCAACGGTGGACACTGTCATACAGATTCAGGTGTCATCGCAAAGCAAGACACAGCACTGTGGCTTATATCCCTGTCAATGTCTGATATGAGGATGACGTATGAGGATGGACGTATTAAACACATTCGTTAATGGTTTACTAAGTTCCACCTTGCATTCTTTAAGTACTCTGGAAAACAACTCGTCGGGTCCCGGGACTTTTTTGCTTCAGTTTATCTATCTGTTTGATAATCATGTCCCTCGTGACAGTAATATTAGTTAACTTGAATTCTTCAGGAACTGAATAATTGTTAATTTCTGGAATCTCATTTACGTCTTCTTGTGTAAAGACTGACAAAAATAGTCATTAAATAGAGAACACATTTCCAGTTCGTTATCCGTCAGCTGTCCATTCCCAATTTTCAGAGGTCCTACCTTTTCCCTCACCTTCGTCCTATACACTGAAAGAACCCTTTGGATTAGTCTTTGATTCATTAGCAACCTTAATCTCATAGTCAGTTTAGCCTTTCTAATCCCCTTTTTACTTCTCTTTTCAACTGAACATATTGGTCAATAAGGTTAACATCTCTTTTGATGCGCCTATAAATTCCTCTTTTCTCCCTAATAGATGTTTTAGCCTCTGTTAAACCATTTGGGATCGTTATTATTTGACCTAAATTCTCTC
This sequence comes from Cherax destructor, assembly GCA_009830355.1. Taxonomy (NCBI): domain Eukaryota; kingdom Metazoa; phylum Arthropoda; class Malacostraca; order Decapoda; family Parastacidae; genus Cherax; species Cherax destructor. Next base: position 4,127 of record WNWK01035083.1, on the reverse strand, counting down.
TGGGGAATAAATATACTCTGTGCACGTTGTACATTATTAAGAAAAAAATCATAAACGCAGATCCCATCGTAATCGTTAGCTAGATTACCCCAGTCGAGATTAGACAGATGTTCTCTAAGTCCAATATAGTCGGCAGAACGAAAATCAGGAACTTTTACCGTATTATCCCTATTCTCGTACTCCCAGGTAATATTAAAAGTAATGGATTTGTGATCACTTGCCCAAGCTCCTTCAGTGATCTCAGATTATTTACAAGGGTTTCTTTATTTGACAAGACTAGGTCGAGCAAATTATTACCTCTGGTAGGCTCCGTCACACACTGCTTCAGAAAACAGTCCTGAACTATTTCCATAAAGTCACTGGACTCCAGATTACCGTCAAAGAGGTCAGTCAATTTGACAAAGTTAAAATCCCTACTATCACTACGTTATTATGTCTGAAGCCCTAACAATTTCGTCCCAAAGAAGTCTCCCTCTATCGTGATCCAAGCCTGGAGGTCGGTATATTACACCTAGAATCAGTTTTTCTTGACCCTCTAGAAACTCTACCCAAACAGATTCTGTTAATGGTCCATCTATTTTTATGCCTGTTTTTATGCAGCAATTAATATTTTCTCGTACATATAATGCAACTCCACCCCTTTCCCATTATATCTATCTACATGGAACAACTTAAACCCTGAATATGACACTCTGCAATCATATCCCAACTCTTATATTATACCATTTCAGTTATTGCAATGACATCAAAATTCCAGCACATGCTACCAAACGTAATTCGTTAATTTTATTTCTGGCGCTTCGACAGTTAGTATAAATACTTTTGATATGTATCTTCTTGTGAACCTTTTTTCAGCTTTTGTTTACACAATTTCTGTTACTATCATTACCCTGTGTTACTCGATTACTGTTATTGTTAAGATTTATGATATCAAACTTGAATCAATATTTTGACCCTCATTTATTACCATTCCTAAACCCATACCTCTAACTAATCCTAGTTTAAAGCCCTAACAACATCCTCAACTGAGCTAGGAGAAATCCTACACCTTCCCTGGATAAGTGAACCCCATCCCTGGGGTTGTTAGGACTTAAACTAGGATTAGTTAGGTATGGAGTTAGAAAAGGAAAATACTGAATTCGAATTAAAAATCTAGGCTTTGATATAAAAAAAACTTAACAATAACTAAGAGACAATAATAGGTATAGTGTAAAACAGAATGGATCAGGAAGGGTAAAGAAAAGGGTCTTTAAAAGTGTATTATACAAATAGTCGTAGTGCTAGGAATAAGATGGACGATTTGAGATTATTTTAATGCAGGTAACTTTATGTATTTGCCATAACTGAGACGTGGGTTTAACATAATTACATAAGAAAGAACATAAGAACATAAGAAAGGAGGAACACTGAGCAGGCCTGTTGGCCCATACTAGGCAGGTCCTTCACAATCCGTCCCACTAACAGAATATTGCTCAACCCAATTTTCAATGCTACCCAAGAAATAAGCTTTGCAATTCTACCCACTCATGCGCGAGTCCCTCAAATCCAACCCTCTCACTCATGAATTTATCCAACCTAAATTTGAAACTCACCAAGGTCCTAGCTTCATTAACCCTACTAGGCAGACTGTTCCACTCATCAACTACCCTATTTCCAAACCAATACTTTCTATATCTTCTAAATCTAAACTTATCTAAGAATCCATTGTGCGGGTTCTCTCTTGGAGAGATATCCTCAGACCTTGTTATATCCCCTTTGTTAATACCCATTTTCCACTTGTATACTCTCGATCATGTCTCCCCTCATTCTACGTCTTACAAGTGAATGTAATTTTAGGAGTCTTCAATCTTTCTTCGTAAGGAAGATTTCTAATGCTATGTATTAATTTAGTCATTCTACGCTGAATGTTTTCTAACGAATTTATGTCCATTCTGTAATATGGAGACCAGAACTGAGCTGCGTAATCTAGGTGAGGCCTTACTAATGATGTATAAAGCTGTAATATAACCTCTGGACTTCTGTTGCTAACACTTCTTGATATAAATCCCAGTAATCTATTTGCCTTATTACGTACGCTTAGGCATTGCTGTCTTGGTTTAAGGTTGCTGCTTACCATCACCCCAAGTCCTTCTCGCAATCTGTATGGCTAAGTTCTAGTTATTTAACTTATAAGTGCTTGGGTTATGGACACTCCGAGCTTCAGAACCTTGCATTTATCTACATTGAACTGCATCTGCCACTTTTCTGACCACGAATTAAGTTTGTCTAAATCTTCCTGAAGTTCTATGACATCTATGTTTGAATCAATTATCCTACCTATCTTCGTGTCGTCGGCGAATTTGCTCATATCACTAGTAATTCCCTCATCAGGTCATTGATATATATTATAAATAACAATGGGCCTAAGACTGATCCCCTGTGGAGACACCACTTGTTACAAGTCCCCATTCTGGATTTAACCCCATTTGAACTTACACACTCTCTGCTTCCTATTGGTGAGCCATGACTCGATCCATGACAGCACTTTTCCCCCAATGCCAGAGCTGCCACTTTCTTTAACAGTCTCTGGTGTGGTACTCTATCAAAGCCTTACTAAAGTCTAAATAAACAATATCGAATTCTTTATCGTGATCAACAGCCTCAAAAGCTTTACTGAAGAAGGTTAATAAATTAATAGGCAGGAACGGCCCTCGTAATCCATGCTGGGTATCATTAATCAAATTATAGTTATCTAGATGGCTTCTAATAATATCAGCTATAATTGACTCTAGTAATTTGCCTACAATTGAGGTCAGGCTTATTGGGCGGTAGTTTGATGGTAGTGACTTGTCCCTGCTTTAAAAATAGGAATTACATTAGCCATCTTCCACATATCAAATACACCTGTTTGAAGAGATAATTAAAGGAGATATTGGTTCAAGTCCATTTGCATTCTTTAAGAACCCTTGCAAAAAGCTCATCCGGACCGCGATTTATTTTGTTTCCAGTCGGTCAGACTGTTTCTAATCATTTCGCTAGTGACCGTGATATTACATAATTTATCTTCTTCTGGGCCTCTGTAAAAATTAATTACTGGGATATTATTTGTCTTCTGTGTGAAACCGAGAGAAAATAATTATTAAAATAGGCACATATCATTCTCTGTCAGTAAGATGCCCAAAGTTATTTTTAAGGGCCTATCTTATCCCTAACTTTGTTCATAAACCTGGAAAAACTTTGTTAGTTTAATCTAGCAACTTTAATTTCATAGTCCCGTTTAGCTTTTCTTATTCCCTTTTAACGTCCCTCTTAATGTCAGTATACTGATTTATAAGATGACCCTCACCTCTTTTATGCGCCTATAAATTCCTTTCTTCTGCCCTAAAAGATTTTGAGCCTATTATTCATCCATTTTGGGTCATTTCTACTTGATCTAATTTCTTTATACAGGATAAATGTTCTTTGGGCAGCCTGTTAGTGTTAAGAAAACTGTCATATTGATACCTCTCTTCTTCACCCCAGTCCACAGTTGATAAGTGTTCTCTAAGTCCATTATAATCTGCTAAGCGAAAATCTGGGACCATTACTGAATTATCCCTACTATCATACATCCATTCCAATGCTAAAGGTAATTGACTTGTGGTCACTTGAGCCGAGTTCCTCTGTAATTTCCTAAATTATTAAAAGGTTTCCTTGCTTGCCAGAAACCAAGTCAAGTAGGTTATTTCCCTTGTAGGTTCTGTTACAAACTGCTTCAAAAAGCAATCCTGAACTACTTCTAAAAGTCGTTAGATTCTAAATTCCGTCATGAAATTCCAATCAATCTGACTAAAGTTAAAGTCCCCAAATTACTACGTTATCGTGTCTTGTGGTATAACAATTTCTCCCAAAGTAGTCTCCCTTGTTCCTATCTAAGTTTGGAGGACGGTAAATCACGCCTAAAATCAATTTTTCACACCTCTGAAAATTCTATCCAGACAGACTCTGTATGTGTTAATTCAGACTTTATACCCGTTTTTTGCAACAATTTAAATGATCACGGACATAGAGTGCCACCCCACCCCTTTCCCAGATACTTCTGTCTACTTGGAACAATTTAAAACCCTGAATGTGACATTCGGCAGGCAAGTCCCGATTTTTCATATTAA